>ML818438.1:64241-82099 GCA_009831015.1 Picea engelmannii | reverse complement strand
TTTTCCACCTTCTTTCTAAGGTCAACAATTTCATCTTCTAACTTGCAACATGAATCTTCCTTTTCATTTATTTGAATCTTCAATAGTTCCTCTATTCTTTTGGCTTCTTCAATTTGGGTCTTGAGATGGACAATAGTTTCAAAGCTTTTACTAATCTCATCATCTATATTCATGTCTTATTTTCCATTCTTTAGTCTTGTGATCTCTTATTCCTTTTCTTCTAATTTAGAACTCTCTTCTTGTCCTTTTAGCATTCCCTTTAACTTCAAGATGTGCCTTTGACTCCTCCTAAGAAACTTCTTAGTGTTATTTGAAAGATAGTTATAGTGTGTATAAAAATGTTCACTCCTATACATGTATAAACCCTCTTCAATTTCCTTTTGAAGGTTTAATAGATTTCATTCTATTCTTTTCATTGGATAAATACCATCAAACTTTACACAAACTATATCTACATCTTCTTCTTCACTTGTAGAGAAAAATTCATCATCATCATCATTGCATTCAATGGATTTAGAGCATTATTTACCTTCATTTGAAATATCCTCATGATATTCCTTTTTGCCAATATCAACACATACTTCTTTGCTTTTATTTGAAATGTCTTCAAATCTTCCATTCTGCTATTATCACTTGATTCTTTATCTTCACTTGAATTTTTTTCAAAATCACATTTAGAAATAATGCATTCAAGAGTTTTTGATGATTCTTTACCTTTGATGATCTTGATGGAGTGGTCTTCAATTTCTTCTTTCTCTTCCTTGCTTTGATATGTCTCCTCTAGCTTTAGCCATAGATCCTTGGTGGAAGTGCATTGTCCCATGCTATTTTTTATAGGGATTGAGAGTCCAGTAAGAATTGTCTTGAGAGCCAATGCATCATTCTTCTTTCCTTCCCTTTGAGCTGCAAACTTTGATTTGTTCTTCAACGGAACATATCCACCGATGGTTTCCTTCCAAATAGATGCTCCCATTGCCTTCAAATACACTCTCATCTCTATTCTCCAAGTAGAATAGTTTTCCTCATCAAGGATTGTAACTTCATCATCCATTTATGTGTCTATGCATCTCCTTCAAGCTTGTTAAGGCATGTAGTGAAGGACCGCTCTGATACCAATTGTTGGACACACCTACCACACTTAGAGGGGGGGGGGGTGAATGAGTGTGGGGATATTTTTCCCAAAAATTCCCTCTTACACAAAACTCATTAGTTAGCATTCGACATTTACTCATTACTCATTGTTGTCATTAATAATCAGTTAGATGTGAATACATATCAATAACATATATCAGCAATATATCATCAACAATTATCTCCACAAGGAACACAAGATGTATGTACAATTTTTCATTTTATTATGGACTTCAATAAGGGTTTTTTTTAGCAACAACTGAATAGAGTACAACTCTACAAGAGAACCATCTCTATATGCAAGAGCATCAACCATGCACCAACCTATGCCAAACAACCTGTAATCAACCAGTACCATAAACAAGTGCATCCAACCATGTACCAGGTATATACCAATCATGTGTCAACTAATCATCAACAATGAATCATCAATATGTACCAACATCATCAAATATACACCTCATGTATGTGCCAACTCATCAACTTCTTGTCTCAACTATGACTAGTTTTGGATTAGTCAACAACCCTAACTTGAAATAATCATAAATTTGTACCTGTAATGAATAAATATTGGAAACTGATACACAATATTCTTTAGTGTGTTTTCTGAAATTCATCCAAGTGGAACTACTTGTAACCTCTCAGAAAATAAGTTATAGCAAAAATGACATACCTTGTTGAATTCTGGATTATTCTAGAGAGTGACCTTGTAGAGTGTTTCCCACATGGAATATTTTTTGAATCGATATGAAACTATTCAAGAGAATACTAAAGATTGTAATATAATAAACACAATTGGTCTCACTGAATTTGGATCTGTTACGAAGAAGTTATGACGTTTTTACCGAAAACACCTGTTTTGACTAGTTTCAGGACTGGTCACAAACCCTATTTTCCATGGAGTGTAACTCCCAAAATACAACGACCCACAGGCTAAACTTTTAACCACATATACTTGAATATGTTTTTTAACTTGCATAGCAATTTTAGAATCTGAATCATTATAGAAAAAAATTTATAGCGAAAATGGTGAGATGACCTATAAATAACATACCTTAGAAAGCATCATCAAAAGAATTTATCCTCCCTTCAATTTTCGCCCTCTTTTCTTCACATTTCTTCTGAAATTTGTCTTATATATCCTTGGTTACCTCGATCACCTGTAGATCTTCAATATTCTCAAGTGTTCCACACCAAAAATGCTCAAGAAGCTCTCCATCAATACTCCAAAAGATATTCTCACAAGAAGCTCTCCATTGATCAACAAAAAGGATGATCTACAAGAGACCATTGCTATATTATTTATACTTTCATCCTCTAGGTCACTTAACCCATTTTTAGGTCACTTAACCCATTTCTAGGTCACTTAACATTTTTTCCTTATTTTAGGGTTAACCAGTTTCCATAAATAGAAAGTTCTCCAATACTTTATCATTTAAATATTCCTTCTTAATTTTGTCACCTTACTTTATCATTTCTTGATTTTGTCACTTCTCTTGATTATTTAAATAATCCACCTTGAATTTGTCACGTTAATTTATCATTTAAATAATATTAACCCATTTCTAGGTCACTTTACCTATTTTCCTTATTTTTAGGGTTAACCACTTTCCATAAATATTCCTTCTTGATTTTGTCGCCTTACTTTATCATTTCTTGATTTTGTCACTTCTCTTGATTATTTAAATAATCCACATTGAATTTGTCACTTTAATTTATCATTTAAATACTATTAACCCATTTCTAGGCCACTTAACCTATTTTCCTTATTTTTAGGGTTAACCACTTTCCATAAATATTCCTTCTTGATTTTGTCACCTTATTTTATCATTTCTTTTTTTAGGTCACTTTGAATTCTTTGACCTTGGGGGCTTCAAGCCTTCATGTGAGGGTCCTTCTTCTTCATAAGGCCATAACTCTCAAACCATGAGGAGTTATGTGACATTCCACATACCACCAGAAATGGCATGACAAGCACTATCCATCTAGGATAGTTTCACCAACAATTTCCTTGATCTTCATCTCATTATTCCACATACAAGCATGGGTCCTCCAACCATTATTCTAGGATAACTCAATACACAAAGAATCTTCCCATGAGGGCTTTCACCATAAGAGGACCACTTTTTAGTTTATCCATTTGTGCACCTTATCAATCATGATAAGACAATAATGAGAGCATGGGTCCTCCAACCATTCTTATAGGATAACTCAATCCTCAAAGCGTCTTCCCATCAGGGCTTTCACCATAAGGGGACCACTTTGGAGTTCATCCATTTCTGCACCTTATCAATCATGATAAGACAATAATGATTCATCTATACATTTTTCCAACAATGCATCATATACCAATAAAACCACATCGATCCATCTTCATCATGTATCAATGACAACTCATTGATCCATCTTCATCTATGCATTCTCATCAAGGACAATACATATTATATTACATCAATCATCAATCAATTACTTGACATCAATCAATGACATCAATCAGTCAAACCATCAATCAATCAAACCATTGGCATTAATGACAACATGATCCAATAGGCTTCACTTTTTATGTGAAAGAGGAGACCCCAACAAACATGAACCCTTAGGAAGAAGACCCCAGTGTTGAATGCACCTTGGGAAACAACATGCGAATAATAGAGGAGAAGCCAGACCTTAAGAGAACCGGGAATGAAAACTCAAGCGAGCCAATGGAAGCAGAGCCAAACGAGCATAGTGGAAAATCCAAGGAGAATGGTGCAATCCTCATGCCACCTCTTATCTCCTGCATGCAAACTCCATGGTTTGACCTGCCACCTCTAATCCATACAGGCCTGCTTAATTTGGTTTTCGATTTGAGGAGCCAGATGGTGGACCATGCCTATTGTGGCACCCTCATGGGCCGGCAGGTGGACATGCTCTTCAACGCGTATTCCAACGTGCCACCGGGACAAATATGCCCAACCTACCTTTATCACTTTGTCATTCCATCCAAGTCACATGCTCCGAACACAGACACCACCTCAGACACCACCAGGTAATAGCTATGGCTCTATTCAAAGATTACAATCTCTTTTTCATAGTTTTTTATGCGATTCTAGTTAGTTCTTGTAATATTCTAAGTACAGTTAAGACTATGACACACCATCAATCATGGTTTCCTTCGGGCAGGATTGATGGAAAACTAGTCTTCCTTGAACAAGGTTTAACTCCATTTTAGTTTCTGATTATTCGGCGGAATGGTGGGAAATCCAGAAACATTGGTACTTTTTGCTACAATATAGAAGGAACTTCCCTCTTTTTTACTTAAAAAAAAAACCACACTTAGTGGTCTTGTTGAGTAATTTAATTTATCTTTATGTTTGTATGGATCTTAGAAAGATCCAAATCATAGAAATATTATCCTAAATAACAAGAAACAGAGGCAATCGAGCTAGATTTTCAAGGTTCTAGAAGTCTATAAAAAAGTAGTTTCTCTCCATGGTTCTTATAGTGTTTTCATGAAATAATCTCTTTAACAAATGACTCAATGTCTAGTACAATTTCTCATTTTATATTGAGATTACATTGAACATGATTATCATGGTTAAGAATGATTATGATATGATTAAGATATGAATATTAGAAGAAGATCTCATGCTCTAAAACAAAATTTCTCTCTTATATAGTTGTACATAAAACTATTTTATGTTGATATTTGTCTCTGAATATTTATCTCCACCTTTTTAACACTTTGAAATACCTTAAAAACAGTGTGGCTAATAATTTATAATTTTTTATTTTATTTTTAATGTACATATAACCCATCAACAAGACACATTTAAAATTATAGATTTTGATTATTATTAGTTCCTATTGAAATCACTACTTACCTTTTTGTTTTTTCATGAAATTTTATCATTGAAAAAGAAAGGGAGAGAGTTGTTTCGACATATATATTTGAGCCTTGTATGACTATTAAATTCAATACAAATTCATGCAAAGTTTACCCAAATTAAGAGACATCAAAATTTATATGTTGACACAAATAATTCTTTACTATATTTTGGAGCTAATCTAAAAAATAACCTCCTCAAGCTCTAAGTGACCATTTGGGTTTCAAGGACCATTTACATAAGTCATTAATAATCAAATCAATATGCCTTCTTAAATATGGGATTTTACATAAGCTAGGAACCTAGAGGCAATGATAACCATCGATGTAAATAGTTCATCTTTGAGTATTTTTCTCATCAAACAATTGTTTTGTCAAAAAACACTTTCTACAATGTACTATGAGATATATGCATAATTCCTTCCATTCTTAACTTGGATTTGATTCGTGGTATTTAAAAAAAGTAATAAGTTCTTTTTTCAAGTTCATCCTTATAAAGTTGATATAAAATTATCCTCGAGGGTTAGCTCACCTGGTCATGAGCCAAATGTGAGAATCTCCCTTGGTAAAATGGGGAGGTCAGATGTTCAACTCTCTTAATCACCTATTAATAATTTTTAAATATTACTTATCAATTTTATGTTGAGTAGTGAAACATACTTTTATCTATAAAAATATTTCATATTTCATATCTATAGTAAGTTGAAAAAAGTCTTATATGGTTGGATATTATTTTGGAACTCTTTTGTGTCAAGTGTTTAAGTCTCAATGATGCCACTCTTAAGAAAAGATTGTTTCCTAATCCTTATACATTGTTTTTTTTTTTTGTAAGTTAGTTGTTGTATTGGATGCTAAAAAAGTTATAGAAGTATTAAAATCCCTATTTTACGTGGGAGAAGTGCCCTTCTGGGAAATCATCGTTGCCCCGAGTACCAAAAAAAGATGTTTCATAGACCTAATTGGCATCGGTTCCCTTTCAAGAAACCACTATTGTTGATTGTTCAAAAATATAAGGTATGCCATGTCAATGCCACGAAGGGCATATACTATTGTCTAAGAATATATAAAATAACAGAAAAAATTGGCTAGCCTTTTTTGACTGCCTTTGAATCCAGTTCATCGTAAACATGGAAACAAAGAGAATTAGAAACATGTCCTGAGTATAGGACCGGTGTAGACATGTCACGCCTGTGAATTTCCCTTGTCGCGATCTGTCATTGCCTACCAAAGGTCTTGGAGGAAGGCCATCAGCTTTTCTACCTAGCTCCAGCGATCGATGTCTCGATTCTGCACATCGAGCGTGATTGTCTTGAGCTCCCTCCGGTTGTGTTTGATGTCACTCAAGTCCCTTTGCAGTTTGTGCATGGTGTCCATTTCTAGTGCTCTGTCTCGATAGCCATCGCCCGAAGAGGTTGGGGAGGCTGAGGAAGTGGAGGGGGAGAGGTCAGGGTGAGGTGGGTGGCGAGGGAAATAAGGAAGAGGTAGAGGGCGATGAGGTGGGGAGGGAGGGGGAGGAACATAGCCCAACGAGTTTCCATAGACATTGAACCACTCGACCCTACATCAATAGGGGTTCAAGTGGGGAGAGAGACCAGTGATGGGGTCAATGAAATGATGAGAAGGGAGGGGTGTTTCAATTGGATCTAGGACGGCGAGGAGTTTTTCTACAGGAGGAGGAGGGTGAGGTGTTGCATCCTCAAGGCCCAAGTCAGGAAAGAAATTTGAATCAGGGGGATGTTCGTGAAAGGTTGCATCAGCTGGTTGAGTGGTTGGGGGAAGCTCAACCTTAGAGGGATGGTCGAGGGTGGGTAATTTTCTTCCTCTGGCCTCATACCAGGCGGCACCCCATTTTTGTTTTCCTCTGGGATGAGGCATGTCAAGAGCCAGAGTTGATCTTGGGGGCAAACTTAGGCCCAAGCTGGGAGTCCAAATAAGGCTTTACTAGGGAGCGGAGAGTGAGTTTCTAAGTAGGGGGATGAAACGCAAAGCAGTTGGGAGAGAATTGTGCACCGGAGCATGAGGGAGGTGATGTACAGAGTGTTGGGAGTTGAGAGTGAGTGCCAGAGAGACTTTTTCACCAAAGAGTGAGCATGGAGAATGTCAAATGAACCTAGAGAAACCCCGTGCAGTGCCATATAGTCGTTTGCGTTCCAGAGCATCAGACTCGTGAGAATGAAGGTGCGCGTTGGAGGAGTGGAGGGTGGCGGCAGTGTGCTAATGGTCATGAGTTGACGGGGAGGTTGGGATGTGAATGGGTGTGTGCCAGGTAGCTAGACTCCCTTCCAGGTGCCCTCTGCATGTCCTAGTTGTCTGCTAGGCCGAGAAGCACCCCATCCAGGGGAATCCTTATACATTTCTCAAAAGGATATGCCCTTCTTAAATTAAATATATATTATGTATGTGTATGGAAATATAGAGATGAATGCATCTTATACAAGTTCTTAGATAGATTTTTCAAGAGATTTTTAACTATTAATACTATTAATTTCCAGTTTTAATACTATTAATTTCCATTTTTATTACTATTAATAAAGTGTCTAACGCTTATAATATAAGGAGACAGTTTTATTACTATTAATAAAGTGTCTAAAGCTTATAATATAAGTATAAATACGCATGGAAAGATCGATATGACTGCATCTTATACAGGTTCTTAGATAGATTTTTCAAGAGATTTTAACTTTTAATACTATTAATTTCCAGTTTTATTACTATTAATTTTTCAGTTTTAGATACTTCATTTTTTTGCATTTGTGGTGGTTTGGTCCTCACTGATCGTTCGATTTTTGGATATCTCCACTTGACTGAACACAAAATCCTTGGATTTTTGGATATCTCCCACTTGACTAAACTTGGATATCTCCACTTCACTAAACACATTGTAAAGACATTGAACTGAAATCATGTAGCATTTAAATTTAGATATCAAATGTTAAATTCTATTATGTTCTAAGTATTATTTTATCTTTAGTATGATATGGATATATATTTTATTCAATATGAATTTTAACTTTTATTTTTATTTTAAACAACATTTTTTGGATATTGGATTTTTGGATATCTCCACTTTACTAAACTTGGATATCGCCACTTACTAAACACACTGTAAAGACATTGAACTCGAATCATGTAGCATTTAAATTTAAATATCAAATATTAAATTCTATTATGTTTTAAGTATTATTTTATCTTTAGTATGTTTACATTGATAAATTAGAAGAATTCTTGGAAAAAGAAGGTTGTGTCGGCCCTACTCTCACTGGTATAGTAATCAATCTTCTTCTTTATGCCGATGATATTGTTCTTATGGCAAGGAGTGTTGTAGGAAAATCTCCCTGTGGACAGGTAGATTGCCTCAAAGAGCTTGACCCTAACTCTAAGACAGAAAATGCTTAATGTGGACACTGACTTCCTTTCAAATATATACAAACTAACACATGAGAAGGAAGGAGAACATCAGTACCTTTTTATCGATGTTTGTCCATACACACTCCAAATCGAGCTCCCAACTCTCTCTCCTCACTGAGTCCTATAGAAAAACAAAGTACGATCGCTTCCTACTTTATTGATGTTAGCTTGAAAACAGATCTATCTATCAATGATAGGTTCATGTGAAATCAGAGACAAACTAGAAAGAAACAGGCCAAGCATGTCATATTGATTAGAATAACGACAACAATACTTACAATCGTAGATGCGAATGTGACAGCTTCGTCAAGTCCCCTTTGTCTAACCCTTGCTCGAAAGATCCACAACCTGGATGATAGCAGCTTCACTGATCACTCTCCTTTGGCTGACTGTGTGTTTCCTATGAAATCATAGGTTTCATGCTAGCAATTCTTCCCCCAATTAGCTCTGTTCTAGCACCACTTATGAGATCATAAGTTTGGTGTGATTCTCCTTTTTCCCATCTCCTTTAACCATTAGAAAGCTTTCTTATATAGCCTTGGAGAGGATTTAACCACTTGAGATATCCTTGGGGAAGTTGAGGATTTACCTCCTTCAGTTGAGGACCTGCCTTAAGATCATGGCTGGACTAGGCATTCAAATCCAACTTCCTTCCAAGAATGAAAATATGCTTCCCCCATTCATCTCAACAGCTTAACAACTGCCCAGAATAGGTAGTGCTCCATCAAAAGGACCATCAGAGCACTGTAGCACTCCCTAGTAGGCTTTAGGGGGGTGCCAATGCTCTCAAAATCTATAGCGCTCCCTCAAAATGGGAAGGGGAGCTTTATAACGCTCCCTGGTAGCGTTGGGGAGCACTCCCCTCCAAAAACTCAGTTTTTGAGGTGCTTTCAGATGGAAAAAGGTTTGCAAGCCTGCTAACTCATTTCTCCTCTTCAAAATCAAATGTTTGAGGTGTTTCACGTGTCCTTCTCATGTCGTTATAGGCACAACATAGGCATCATGGCAGCATGATTTCTTTGACACTTGCGACACTTGTGAGCAAAATGCGACACTTGCGACCTTTGTAATGATGACACTTGCGACACTATCAAAGTGAGTATTTTTTATGTGTAACAGATTGCCCCCCAAAGTATGAAGTTAGAAGACAGGAACCGATAACTAAAATGTTTTGTAGACTCTCAAGAAAGGGTATATACTCGGAGAACCTGACAAAAACTACACACAAACATCCAACAAATATCATGACATGTTTCAAAACCCAAGGTAGGCATACCTATGCTTGGGTGATCAATACTTGCAAGATATGGCTGCCATAAAATACACTATGGATCCATAATTGTATTGATAAGAAGGTATAGCCACTGAAGATACAATGTGGATCTATACTCTTATGACTCAGACTAATCGTAGCCACGAAGAATACACAGTGGATCTATGAGATGACAAGACATAGCCACGACCAATACAAAGTGGATCTATGTAACAGTGTATGTGTTCTTTGTCCAATAGAAACTCCTTCGTAGCCTGGGCAAAGCATATATCAAAGTGGTTACTCAACCCAGGGTCTTCTTTCCAATCCCAATGTGGTACGATTCTAACCATGCGAAAAGATGTCTTGATGTCGAACATGGTAGAAACCACTTGATTACCGGTCAATTGTGTGAACCGTTAACAAGTGCGAGGAAAATCACCATTAATGTCAATGATTCCCAAGGTACCCTCGTACATTCCACGCGAATGTGAATAGATGAGCTGATTTCAAACATTCATGGAATCGTTTGATCAGAGGTCAATGATGTAAACCTACTGTCGAATGTGAGGAGGCTTTCCATTGAGGCATGCAGGTCCCAAAGTACCAACTGGTTTCTAAGTCTGATTCCCGAATAACGTGTTGAATTCGACGGGAATAGACTCATCGAGGAAGGGCCTTGATGTATCCCCCATCAACGACACAAAACAGACATAGAGATGTGATTGGTGCATAAAAAGGACATGGACTAACACAGGTTTTGAGGCAAGATATTTGGGATGGCTGACTCTCGAGACAGATACTTCCCTTGAACACTGAGGCACAACAACAAAACATGACATGGACCAAAACTATGCAGTGGATACTGTGACTTGCGTCGGGTGACCCAAAGGAGTGAAAGGAACTCAAAGGATTGGCTCAATGTATAGGTTCAGTGGATTATGATATGTGCAAATGACAAAGTGTCGTGTTCAAGGGCGACTCTAAGAAGTCCTGGATAATGTTCTCAAGAGACTGCTTAGCTTGCTTCTTTCAATTTTTTCCCCCATCCAGATAGACGAGTACCTCTTTTTGATTTAATGAGCTCAAGGAGGATAACACATGCTCGAGATAACTCACCTTCGATAAGTTCCTCTTCCTTTTTTTAACGAACTGGAAGAAGTAAGGGTTTGGTCCCATATGGGCCTGTCGATGTGTGCTTTAATGAGTCCAAAGACAGAAAACTTGAAGGTTTTTCGGGATTATAGAGTTTGGAAAAACACTTAAAAGATAACTCTCTCAGTTCCTTTTTCGTACAATAGTCTAACGAGACTGAAAAAGGGGTAAACTATCGCCCGAAAGACGCCCTTCCTGACCTTTTAACGAGTGTGAAAGGAAGCAAGGTCACTCGACAATCTTTTCATATTTAGAGAGTCTGAAAAGGGTTTAAAGGATACTCTAGGGGGGTTCCTTTTTCGTGTGTTCGTGTATCCATACGTGTCCGAAAAAGAGATAAAAGTTTACCCAGTGCATTCTCATGTATTTACGAGCATGAGAGAGAACAAAGACTAAGCTTGGTATGCCCCCAGCTTGAAATTTGGTGGCTTGACTCCAGAATGATCATCAAAGACTGGAGACATGCCCCCCAAGCTTCAATTCATTCACTGACTTTGAGGTTGTCACCAATTTCTGTGCTAGATGGAGAAAAAGGATACAGGTGGATGAAATGAAGGTTAAAAACGAGTCCTAACGACATACTCGACTCGACATCTACGAGATCTGGTGAAAGACTCAACTTGAAGGGAGAGGTGATTGTTTCATTTTTTAATGAGCTTGACACAAGAAAAGAACTATGCTCAAGGTTCCAGGTTCAATCCCTAGATTGTTGTTTCATTTTTTAACGAGCTTGCTACAAAGAAGAAAACTATGATCAAGGCCTCGGATTCATTTTTTAACGAGCTTGCCACAGAGAAGAGAAACTATGCTCATGATCTCTATTTCATTTTTTAACAAGATTTCCACAGAGAAGAGAAACTATGCTCATGACCTATGTTTCATTTTTAACGAGCTTGCCAGAGAGAAGAGAAAATATGCTCGTTGTTGCTTCTTGATCATGTCTTCCAAGAGGATAATGCTCTAGAAGGGTACCATGTCAAGGGATAAAACTCAGTCATGGCTTCCAAGAGATCTTTGTCAGATGGAAGAGAATCACTCTAGAAGGAACACATGTCGAGGGTCGTGACAGAGGTAAGGAGATCAAGCTCCAATAACCCTACCGAAGAGATCACCATGTCAACTACCGGATCCAAATCATCGGAAGTGGAGGTCATGGGAGACAACGCCACATAATTGACCTGCGGCGGGGGTGATAATGTCTACATATAAGAACCACTTAGGGAGGTATCCCAGTCGGGGCCGATGAATGAAAGTTGATCAATAGTCACAATTCTTCCATCGTGAGGGAAAGATATCACACGGAAAAGGGTGGATACAAGAGCTTTCATAGCATAGACATAATCTCACCCAAGGAGTAAAGAGAAATCCAAGGGGTATTGGACTACCATGACATCAATAAAGATATTTTTCCCTCCCAAAGTTATAGGACAACCCAAATCATACCAAGCAACAGAAGACAAAATACTAATGAATGCACCTTCATCTATCAGCGTTTGAGGAACATCCCGACCACGAACCTGTACTATAATCTGGAAAGGAACGTGAGAGGGAAGACGAGGTCCAGTTAGCGCAGCCCAATCAAAAAGGATGGCTTCAGTACTTGGAGGGGGTTCCATAGGATGAGGAGGAGGAATGCCCCCAGGCATGGTAGAGTCTGTATTAACAAGAAAAACATGGGTAGTATCAGGTTTACTCTCTAGAAGGAGGCTAGGATCGACTGATGATTGGATCAGATCGACCAATGGTGGACTTGGATAGACCACTTGGGCACTCTTCAGAGAAAGAGTGGGACTGACTGAGGAAGGGACTGGATCAGTCACTTTGACATTCCTTAATGGAGGAATGGGATCGACTAATGATGAAACTGGATCGACCACTTGAGTTTCATTCTCCAAGGGAAGAATGGGGTCGACGGGTGGAAATGGATTGACCACTTTGGTGTCACTCTCTAACGGGAGAGTGGGGTCGACCGAAGATGAAAACAGATCGACCACTTTGGTGTCACTCTTTTGATGAAGAGTGGGGCTGATCGATGATGGAACTGGATCAGCTACTTGGGTTTGTGGTTCAATCTAGGAGGAAACTAGATTGACCACATGATCAATCGGACTGATCGGGGATGGAACCGGATTGACTAGTCCATCAACCAATGATGGGTCAGAGGAAAGCTTATGATAACCTTTTGAAAGTTGAATTTTTTCCAAAAGAGAAGAAGCCTCGTCCATGCGAGGACAAAGGTGAGAGTAATGATTACCCTTACATAACATGCAAGGGAACTTGACAGTTTTCTTCTTACCACCCTGAACATCACTAGTTGATGGGGTATCATCGACATGACCGACAGAGGCCGATGACATGGGAGACCACATTTCTAAAACCTGGGTAAGACCGGGGCAATCCCTCAGAAAGTGGTCACCCTTACAAAGGCTGCAAGGGAATTTGGGTTTTGGATTCTTCTTTTTAATCTTGTTGATCTCATCAACACTCCCAGTACTATTAACAATAATTGGTTTCTTAGAGCCAACACCTCATGTTGTTGGGGCCTTGGTCCTTTTCGGGCTCTTCTTCTTCTTCTCTTTTCGTTTCATCTTCTTCTGATCAACCTGGCTACTTGCTTTAGAGCTTTCACTAGGCGAAGAAGGAGAAATGGAAGGAGACTTGATGGGCGAAGAAGGTGAAAAGTCGACGTGAGGTTGATGTGTGGGTGGTGTATTGACATCCAAAGTATTGGGTGCAACTGAAACATTGGGAGGATTTGGGATCACCGGAGTGGGGAGCAACCAAACTGGTAATCCAATAGTGAGTCCTTGAAGACTCAGTGTGGAAACATATGGAGGACCAAATTTTCCAAATGAAGGAAAGGTATAAGGTTCCCCAGAAGAAGGGGTTCCTCCATTGGTACTCCCAGGATTCGATGCCATTAACACTGACTCGACCTAAGGTCCACTAAGTAAAAGAAACAACATACGCTAATATAATCTAAGAATCACAACCAAGCAAACAAGACCTTCTCTCGATGATCGTACTAGTTGGTGATGAAATCCAACATCGTGTGATCAAGTCCAGAAGGGGTGGGGATAGGGTGGAACAGTTACAATGGCGACCTACTTAACGGACTTACGCCTTGGTGCAAGATTCCACACAATAATTGTGGATTTACCCTCCAAGTAGCCCGAGTGAGTTTGACCAATGTCTGCTCCAGGTACAGTGACACTTCTCGTCACCGTCACCTTGTGTAATACCCTAAATATTGTGGCCACTAAGGTTACCAATTCGCAGTCATCCCTTGGGCGGGAACAACCGACAGTCCGATCTGAACGTACGAGCAGGGTATCAAGCCTGAAATCAACTAAAAGGCTTCCACGCAGTAATTGTGGATTTACCTTGAAGCGATCCCCATAATACGATCTGACCACCACAATCAGTTAAACCACGGAGGGTTAGTCCCCGTAGCTCACCCGAATGTGACCTCGTGTGTAACCCCTGTGTGAGAGGGGGATCCCAGGCAGACTTATATGATGATTGGATTTGACTCTCCCTAACCCAAGATGCTAATGTTGTTTTGGAAACTTTGGAGAGTTATGCTCATAGCCTAATCCAAAGTACTAAGCCTAGTCTACTGTTGGTGGAGGATCCTAGAAAAGAAAAATTTCTAAATAATTTTTAATTAGCATTGATTTTTATAGTTGTTCTTTACTCGAAAAGGGGTGCACGGAAGTGAAATGAATGGAATTATGACTCAGTCCCAAAAATGCATCAAAAATGATAAGCATTCATTTCTTTTCAATGAACATTTATCTAAGGGGGAGAGAGAGAGTTCTTTTCACTAACAAGCACTAATAATGAGTGTCCTCAAACAAGTTTTCTTCAATCAAATCCTGATGTGATGCTGAAACTTTTGAGATGCCTTCTAACATGCACAATCAATCATGAATATGCTTTTTATTGTTTTCATATGAATAATGATCAATTCAACACAATGCTCATCTTGCTAATTATCTTCTTGTATGAATGAAAATCAGACCAACACAAGCAAGAATCATACAAACAATACACCCTCTCATTGTGATCAAAACAAGAAGCGAAAGAAAAGAAGGAATCAAAGAGAAAACAAACTTCACACCCAAAATAAAAAGTTGAAGAACAATGATCTTAACTAAAATCAAATGGAAAGATATGTAGACCTTTGATGACCTTCACCAGCATTTTTCGTTCAGTTGATGAGGAGAGAAAGACAATGTATGGGTTCTAAACTCCAAATGGAAGAAAAACTCAACAACAATAGTGAACAAGGCTACAAAATCCAAATAGAAAGACGTTTGATCTTCAAGCAAAAGACAAATTTCAAAGTTGGAAAGAAGAAGGATTGACTCACAAGATTACCCAGCAAGAGAGACACAGAGGAAAAATCCTGAAAAAAAACAATTCTGGAAGGTTTATTGGCCAAAGGAGGGATAGTGCTCTGTTTCCAAAGGCAAGGAGCATTATAGCACTCTGTGCAAGGCTATTAGGGAGCGTTGGAACTCTATTAACACAGGGATAGGGGCACCAGGTTCAAAAACTCCCAAAAATGTCAAAAAATTCCAAAAATTGCAATTCAATCTTGACAATTAGGATGAGTATGATGGTGTAGGGAGCCAATCAGCTCATGAAACCAATCAAAAGAGGAGTGGACCAGGTCTAAAAAAATCAAGGGGTAGAACAAGGTCAATGAGGAGAAATCAAAACAAGAAGTTTCGATTTGAGGCTATCTCCCCAGTGGAGTCACCAGTTTCTGTTGTAGGAAAATCTCCCTGCAGACAGGTAGATTGCCTCAAAGAGCTTGACCCTAACTCTAAGATAGAAAATGCTTAACATGGACACTGACTTCCTTTCAAATCTATACAAACTAACACATGAGAAGGAAGGAGAACAATAGTACCTTTTTATCGATGTTTGTCCCTACACGCTCCAAATCGAGCTCCGAACTCTCGCTCTGCACTGAGTCCTATAGACAAACAAAGTACGACCGCTTCCTACTCTATTGATTTTAGATTGAAAATAGATCTATCTATCAATTATAGGTTCATGTGAAATCAGAGACAAACTAGAAAGAAACAGGCCAAGCGTGTCATATTGATGAGAATAACGACAACAATACTTACAATCGTAGATGCGAATGCGACAGCTTCGTCAAGTCCCCTTTGTCTAATCCTTGCTCGAAAGATCCACAACCTAGATGATAGCAGCTTCACTGATCACTCTCCTTTGGCTAACTGTGTGTTTCCTATGAGATCATAGGCTTCATGCTAGCAATTCTTCCCCCAATCAGCTCTATTCCAGCACCACTTATGAGATCATAAGTTTGGTGTGATTCTCCTTTTTCCCATCTCCTTTAACCATTAGAAAGATTGCTTATATATCCTTGGAGAGGCTTTAACCACTTGATATATCCTTGGGGAAGTTGAGGATTTTCCTCCTTCAGTTGAGGACCTGCCCTAAGATCATGGCTGGATTAGGGATTCGAATCCAACTTCCTTCCAAGAATGAAAAGATGCTTCCCCCATTCATCTCAACATCTTAACAACTACCCAGAATAGGTAGCGCTCCTTCAAAAGGACCATCAGAGCGTTTTAGCTCTCCCTAGTAGGATTTAGGGGGGTTCCAACGCTCTCAAAATCTATAGCGCTCCCTCAAAAGGGGCAGGGGAGCTTTATAATGCTCCCTGGTAGCACCGGGAGCGCTCCCCTCCAAAAACTTAGTTTTTGAGGTGCTTTCAGATGGCAAAAGGTTTGCAAGCCTGCTGACTCATTTCTCCTCTTCCAAATCAAATGTTTGAGGTGTTTCAAGTGTCCTTCTCATGTCATTAAAGGCATGACATAGGCATCATGGCAACATGCTTTCTTTGACACTTGCGACACTTGTGAGCAAAATGCGACACTTTTGACCTTTGTAATGACGACACTTGCGACACTATCAAAGTGATTATTTTTGATGTGTAACAAGGAGTCCCCATGATCTTGAAAACCAACTAAGAATCCTCAAGGATTTTTTCTCTAATATGGGTATGACTGTTAATACTAATAAGACTAAGGTCATGATTATTAAATCCAATAAGATCCCTTATGATACCTTGGTATATGAAAATAACAACTTGGAGGAAGTGACTTCATAAAAATATGTTCGAATTGATATTCACCACAAGCTTAATTGGAATTATAGCATTGAGAAAAGGATTATTGGGGGATGAAAATCTTATTATGGGCTTGAAAACAATTGTAACTCAGTTGAACTTTGGAGTTGGGATAAGAAGAAACTCCTCTTTGAGACTCTTGTTAAACCTGTTATTCTTTATGGATGTGAAGTCTGGGGCTGTAGTATCTCTCGTGAATCCTGGAGAAATATAGTGCAAATACAAAAGAATTTTATAACCTATAATATCAAAATTAAAGGAAATACGCCCTGTCACATCCTCCTTGTAGAAACAAGCCTCTCCCCCATTGAGAGCATGGCTATGACTAGATACCTAATGTATAAGAACAAGTTAAACAACATGGAAGACAAGAGGCTACCTAAAATTGCTTCCAAATCAAGTCATAACCACCATCGACTAAAGCGAGGATGGAATAAGGACGCACGGTCTTGGCTAAACTATCGGGGAATCATGGAAGAAACCATCTTGCAGAATAAAGATACTATTAAAAACAATGTCAAATCAAAATTTAAGGAAAAAATGTGGTGTGATAAAGAGTTAGAGGAAAAAAGAGAATTAAGGTATTATAAACATGTAATCAACCCTAATCTAGAAGATCAAAATTATCTATCTGTTTTGCCAAGTGTAATGAAAAAAATAAGCATTGCTAAGATAAGAACAAATTCTCACAAGCTCCATAGTGAAAATGGGCATTGGTCAATTCCTAAAACACCATGGGATGAAAGAGTGTGTCACCTTTGTGACACTAAGAAGGTTGAAGATGAAAAAAACTTTCTCTTAGATTGTCCATCCTATACCCATATTAGATCTCATTTTCAAAATATTGATCACACTACCAACCTTCCTAACCTCTT
>ML818438.1:22707-63446 GCA_009831015.1 Picea engelmannii | reverse complement strand
TATATATATATATATATTTCATTTTTATTTTATATAATCTATGTAACTATCTTGTGATTACAATTTATCACTAATTTTTAGATGTGTTCTTTTTATAGATCAAATTGTTGGGTGGAGAAGATCCCTTGTCCCACAAATAAGGAGGTCTCATACACCAATTTTGTGTGGCTTGATCATAATACATTATTAATAAATATTGATTTTTATTATAGTTTTATGTTTCTGTTTTATTTAATATTATGATATTATGTTTCATTCAATGAGATAAGATTATTTTGGATATTATGTTTACAAAGATTGTTGTTGTTCCATTTTTATTATATATATATTTTTAATACATTATTAATAAATAGTGATTTGTATTATAGTTTTATGTTTATGTTTTATTTAATATTATGACATTATGTTTCATTCAATGAAATAAGATTATTTTGGATATTATGTTTATAAGTATTGTTATTGTTCATGGAAGAGATATAATTATTTAATTTTAATTTTGATTATAAATGTAAAAAAAAAAAATATTAATTCATTTTATATAGTTCTTCAATTTAGTTATTAAGTAAGATTTTCCAAAAAATTTTACTCAAATTTTCATTGTACTTATTTTTCAGATTGCGCTAAGTTATACAAAATTATTTTTTAAAACAAGATCCATACATTGCTAGAAATCCATGGGAAAAGAGCTAGAGGCCAAGCTAGGTTTAAAGGTTATCATTCTAGTGTGGACCACCTTGTTACATTTAGGATCACTGCAGAGGATTTTTATAATGATAAAATTGTTCTCCTTTGTTGTTTCATTGATTTTAGAAAATCTTTTGAGAATGTTCCCATGACTATGGAATAGGTTAGAAGAGCTCAAAGTCCATTTCGAGTTAAGAGTTTCTACAATAAGGCTATATGAGAAATTTATTACCAATTTTAGGAACACTGAGGGTTGGTTGGAAGAAATTAATGATAATATAGGAGTCAAGGAAGGCTTTCCTCTATCCCCTACCCTTTTCAACATCTATATTAATAATCTAGAAGATAATCATCCTCCTTCTTTATGCTAATGATATTGTTCTTATGGAGAAGATTCCCTATGATCTAGGTAAACAACTGATAATCCTCAAATACTTCTTCTCTAGCATGGGAATGACTATGAATACTAAGAAAACAAAGGTTATGATAATTAAATCCAAAAGGATCACCTACAATACTTTTTTTTAGGACAACAATAGCTTGGAGGAAGTTCCTTCACACAAATATCTTGAAATCTATATCCATCACTAGCTCAATTAGAACTACAGCATTGAAAAAATGATAAATTGAGGGTCAAGGCTATTATGGACTTGAAAATAATTGTAAATCAATAGAACATTGTCTTTGGGATAAAAAAAAAATCATCTTTCACACTTTGGCCTCTCTGGTTATCTTTTATGGATGTGAAATTTGGGGTTGTCATATATCTAGAGAATCCAGGAGAAAGATATAACATATTCAAAATAATTTTATAATTTGATGCAAGATACCACCAACTTCAACCCACAACCACATAGTTTTAAACACTGTCATAGTCAATATTTGGGCTGCTAATCTAACCTGAAATTAACGCAAACATGCACTCAATTTTTTCCTTTTTCTACAACGTTGAATTGCGATATGTCATAGATAACTCTGCAGGGAATTACCACTACACCGATATACCTCTATGCACAAGCATCAACACACAATTTTGATGAAATTTGTGGAAAACAATTATGTGAGAAATTCAACAAACAATACAGGTGTGTCACAGGCTACTCTACACGTGGAATCATGCAACAATACTAACATGTTGTGGGTATTTAATGGTTTTTCCATTGTGCCAAATAGTGACTATTTGTTCCTATGAGGAAAAATACTCAAAAAATATTCTTCTAAAAGAATTTTAGAACTTTCTAAAATTAATTGTGCATGGTCTTCCTGCAATCACATAAACTTGTCACTCTACCAAGATAGCTTATACATAGAGTTTACCAATTCAAACACACAACGTTAAAAAATGCAAACACACGATGTTACAACACCACACACTCTACTCTTTTTTTGTCAATTAAGGAGTAAATTTACATAGGAAATCACTTTCCTTCTTGGTCTTTTGGACCCTTTCTATCCACACTTTCACATATTTAGTCTCACAGAGTCACTCTCTCCTATGCCTATGGCAAAGAATTCAATATATCTCGAGCTCTTGGAAAGCTCAGAAATAAATGAGTCCTGAGTTATCTTAACAAATTCCTAAATTAGAGATATACTCCTAATATTTAGCAACAGACTTAACACCTATGACAAACAACTTGATATATATCAAAGAAACTCAATGGAAATTTCTTCTCGAGACATTTCGTAATTATTACAGATATAATAAAAGAAATTAGGGAGTCCACTCCCTTGGTAAATGTATTTGATCCTTGAGATCAATTCTAGAATTTGTTTTCATATGCTCCCGCATCATACTCATGGGGGGGAAAATAACTATTCATTAGGTGTTCAAGGTCTACACCATACTTGGATATTTCAGTTATTGTCATCCAAGTAGCATCCTTTGTTGGTCAACCTTTCCATTTGACCAAGTACTGGAAATATCCGTTGTCTCTGGTTTAATTTAGTGGTTTCATATCTCATATTGTTTTGATACCCTTTTTTCGTGCTCTGGGTAGTTTCTCTTTCCATCCTTTGTTATGATTTCTATCAGTTATAGGTTCATTTGTTGAAACATCCTATGTCTCCTTGAAGGGATACAAATATGCAACATCAAATATTGGAGAAATTCCAACACCACCTGGAAGTTCTATTTCATAGGAATTGGAAGAAAATTTCCTTATAATTTTACATGGTCCAATCTTCTTAAGATTTATTTTGCTATAAGTCCCTACAAGAAACCCCTCTTTCCTCAAATATGCCATGACCAAGTAATCATTCTCAAAATCCACTGTTCTTCTTTTGATGTATTCTCTCTTCTTATACTTGTAGTTCCTCTCTTACAATTTCTTCTTGACCCTTTCCTGCAACTCCTTAAGTCATACACTCCCCTAGGATGCATTCCATAAAAATTTTGGAATGGACTCCTCCTTGTGATTCTATTTGATGAGTCATTATATTCAAACTTATCTTGAGAAAGACTATGATCCCACTTCCCAGGGTTGTCATTCACAAGGCTTCTCAAAATATTTTCTAGACTTTTATTTACTACCTCGGTCTTTCGATTAGTATGTGTATTATAGGCTAAGGTAAAAATGAGATTAGTGCCAATGTTTTTCCATAAGGTTCTCTAAAAGTGTCCCACAAATCTAGTGTCTCTGTCATAAAATATACTTTTTGGTAAACCATGCAACCTTACAACATCTTTAAAGGAAAATTTTGCAACATATATTGAATCATTATCTCTCTATATTATTGGCAATCCCAACATAAAATACACACTCACTACATCCGATGGCATGCTTGGAATGGGTAGTGACTGATACAACCTTATATTCTGACTTCTCCTTATAGAATGATGACAAATTTTACACTTCTCCAGAAACTTCTTCACTTGATTTTGCATACCTATCCAATAATAAAAATAGTTACATGAGCAAAGGTTCTATCTTATTCAAAATTTTGTGACGGTCCTCCATGTGTTTTTCTTTGACAACATTTTTCTTAGATAAGTCTCCATATCCATTGGAAAAATCAAATCATTTGCAAAAAAGAGGCCAATCCTCTCAACTTACTTAATTGAGAATTAAAAGAGTTTTAAGGGCCCATACGCTCACATGCATGAAATTCTAGGATAGTTTTCAAATTCTTAGAGTAAGTCACCTAGCGATTTTAAAGAATTATAAGGGCCCACACATGCCCATATGCTCATAATCTAGGACTAGTCTCAAGTTTTCTAGATTACAAAACACCTTAGGAAGATAAAGGGTCCAAGTAAGGATTATCATATCCACCATGACAACTTAGGATTTCCTTTTGTTTGCAAGGGTTATTTTGAACAAATCTAGTAAGTTATCTAAAAAAGGAAAGTAAAGGACCACATGATGTCTCCCATACTAAAATATTGAATTTAACTTATTAAAAAATTGTTTCACCACCACCACTCCTTGTACAGACTCTCACTTATTCAAAAATCCCTTTTTCTAGATACTTGAAACTCTTGTGAGCTTCATTTGTTTATAAAAGAGTCTTTGAGCACACCTCCATAAAAAAGATGAAGTTGGTCCATAACCCCAACTTCACAACCCTCTTTCACATTCTAGAATCAACCATAACCAGGCCACTTTCTAACCTCCATAGGAGGAACACAAAAGTATTTGGTAGTCTAAGTAATGATTTTGGGGATAGGGATAAAAACAACTCCCCATCATCATTCTTCATTTCGAAACTTAGAAAGTTGTGAATTAGGGTTCCAAAATCCTCCCACTCAAGCACTCCTATACAATAAGGTAGGGAGACACCCATGAAGGTTCGAAGGCCTAGGTCTAGTTGTTCTCTGCGTACCTCCTTGGGTCACCCAACCCTTGGAAAGCATCCAGCCCATGACCAATTTCTAAGGCCAAATATCTAAATGTCTTTCTTGATGGAGGTATCTTAGTAGCCAAAATGTATTGAAGGGTTGAAGGAATAGGTCCATTTGTTCTTTGAGTGCCTCCTTGGGTCACCCAACCCTTGGAAATATCATGCTTTATGGAGGTAACTTAGTAGCAAAAATTTAGGATTTATCTACCCAAGGTGGTGGTTGTGGGTTTAAATCACACCTTAATTAGATTTTGAACGGTTGTTGGGAAATATCGTTAGTACTTATAGGATATACCCCTTTCACCCCTCATTATAACTGATTATTTGTCCCTTCACTAGTTTCTCCTTAAGTGGGTTCTATCCCCACTCTCGAGATATTTTTTGGAGGTCTAGATATGTTGAGAGGAAGCATGTTAAGTTGGATAGGACATGTGCATTTGATTTTTATTCCCCCACGAGGAGCTACAAAATATCAAACCACTTTTTACATTGTCTTGATGTATTCTTTTTCACCATTTGGGTTACATGAAATTTTATGACTACATTGTTTAAAGTAATATGAAAGTACATTGTCCTACCATCCCTCATCACCATTTACACACATTCACTTCTACACTAGAATCATAGGGGAGCCATTGTATCCTTGTCATTCTAGATGCTTGAGAAATTGTCCCACAATTTTGGGCGGTGTTCCAAGATTCACCGAGACATCAATAGTACCATCACATACACAACAGTTAGTTCCATGGTACTAGTCTCAAGTTTACTAGGAGACAATTTTATTAGAACCCATATCTCAAGTAGCCCATAAAAAAACCCTCCACCACAAGAAGGCAGAGCCCAAACTTTCCCAAAAAGCAAAAGCTCACGAGGAACCACTTCCTACTATAACATGTCAGGACCCACTCCTATCATTCCCTTTTTGGATTCACTCAATATGACGTATCTAACCAAACTAATTAATGATCTCATATTACATGAACCCACTTAGACAAATATGCCCACAAAATTACCCCACGACATTAATAAGTTTGAATGGAAAACTAGGGAGGACCCTATCAACCATATCATGTCCTTCCATTTGTCGTGTTATTCCAATAGTATAACAAAATATTCCATTTGTATATCATTGTTTTATATAACCATCACTAACACAACCACCAAATGGTACGTGGATGAAAAGTTTGGAGCCCACTCCACATTTGAGTCAATAGCCAAAGCATTCCTCTCATTTTTCCAACTTCCCATTCGTCA
The DNA here is from genome assembly GCA_009831015.1 of Picea engelmannii. Classification (NCBI taxonomy): domain Eukaryota; kingdom Viridiplantae; phylum Streptophyta; class Pinopsida; order Pinales; family Pinaceae; genus Picea; species Picea engelmannii. The sequence continues at coordinate 57,665 of ML818438.1, read as the reverse complement.
CGATGTTGGGTATGAAATAATGTTATAGTGAAAAAAAAATATTTCTACTCACACTTCAGACCATATCCATGAGTGGAATATACAAAACAACCTTTGTAAAGAGGACACCACCCCACAACCTTGTGAAGAACCTCCATGTACAGACATTGAATTAATAGGAAAGATTTTATTCAATCCCATGGATGTGTTTAGTCTCTTTGTGTTGCTGATATTATGCTTTTGCATACTTGATTCCTTATATGTTTATCTTTTATATGTTGCTTATGTGATAGCATATCAGGTTAGAAACCTGAGAGAATGAGTTTCAATTGTTTCTCTGCTTGAGCCAGGAGATTCCTGCATAGAGTGCAGTTGAATTCCTCCGCATAGAGTGCATCGAGGAGGCTAAGCAGCTGAACCTTTGTTCTCGTTTGCCAGGGTGAATTGGGATTGTTCAAGCCGTGTAGGTGAGTGCAGGTTGGACGTGGGTATCATCCGTTAGTCTGAGGAAAGAAGCCCAAAATCTCTGTTGCAGGCGAGTGCACGGGATTTGAATGACTTCAACACTTGGAGAGTGATTGAATGCTGAAATGTGAGCAGACCTCATAAAGGTTCTCTGAAGGAGTCAGTCGAATAAATTTCAGGAGGGACAGTTCTTTTGTTTCGCTGTGGGAACAGACCCAGGAAAGTTCGCACAGGGCAAAGGTGGTGAAGCGGAGGAAAAAAAAAAAACTCTTCAAGAGGAAGAGAATCGACGACTTGGAGTTGTCGAGGAGAAACCCGAAATCCCGAGGACCGTCCAATCGTGGAAGATTTGCGTGGGAGATAGCCGTAAGCACAGGCGAGGAAGGATCAAAGCCCATCGGGCTTCGGGGTATCGGAATTCGGGGATTGATAAGGTGAGGATTCACCCCTCGTAGAATCGCGAATCGCGATTGCCCGAATGAATCTGCACCGTTGATCTGCATGAGGACACATGGCGCAGGATCCCTTTGGATCGAGGTTCGACGTTCGGCGTTCCCGGAGGTAAGAGTTTTATACTCTTTGAAATCGCGACCACCGATTTCCCGAGTCAACTGGAGCCGTCGATCTCCAGGAAGAAACGTGGCGGAATATCTTGAGGAGTAGGGATTCGGGGTTTGGCAGGATCTGTGACCTTGTGTATCAGGAAGCGTGAACTCCCGAATCATGAAATCCTGATAGAACGAGGGGAAGACAGGTGTCAAGAAGTAGGCCTCCCCAGGAGATGTTGACACGTGGCATCGGAGAATCGGGGTTCGGAGTTTTGTGATGCAAGTGAATGGTGACCGGTAAAATCGCGATCCCGTGATCCCCGATCGCACGAGAAAGAAGGTGATGTGGCTGAAGTGGGACCTCGAGAGCGAGGGGAGGACAGGTGTCATCAGACTTCGGGGTTTCGGCGTTCAGGAAATCGGGGTTCTCGACGCCCAAGAGTTCTCGCATAGTGGATTCGCGATCCATGAAATCTTGAAGGAGACGTGGCAGCGTGGGACCCAAGGCTCATTGGAGGACAGGTGGCGTGTTGTCGGAGTTCGGGGTTCGGGGATTTGAATTGCACGAGATCATGCACACAAGGTTCGCGATATCGCGAGACCCGATCTCCCGATTTCCGAAGGGAAGATTTTCCGAATAGTGTTATGTGGGTGACAGGAACTCCTGAGGGAGAAAGAGAGTCGTTGACTCTTCGGGCCCGTGAGAATTAGAAGGTCCTAGTGGAGTGGCTTGCTCGGTGAGGGGCAGGTTGCGTCAAAAATAGGTTGCCACAACCTTCCCTTAAACAGAAGATGAAGAAATCACTAAGGACAAATAGTTGGATCTCATCTACTTCCAATACTAGTACTTATACATATCTCTCTAGGTGCTCCTCATCAATTTCCATTGGGTCAAGACAAACCAGGAACATCACATGATGTTGATGGGTTGATTGGCTCCATGGCTCCTACTCAACCACACATGTAGTCAATACCCACATATGGGACCAGCCCATACTTCCAACTATATTGGGGAGTGTCATATTACCCTCCCCCACCCCCTCCACCACCATTCATGGCACCTCCTTTCCCCCCCATTTGTACCCAAGTACCCACATCCCTTCCCTAACCAGTTCTTATCCCACAGTCAGTCCCTCAACCAACAACATCTTATCCACCTAGTACTAATAGAGAAACCTCCACTTCTTACAATCCATATGGGCACCCACATGGTAAACCATAATATCCAATTTTCTGGTCCAACACACTTTATCATGCTCCCACATGGACAACACCAAATAGGTGTCAATTTCATCCAACCTTCCCCTCTTCAACAAGTTCAAAATTTTGAACAGTTGAATATAGCCAATCCACCTCATCAACCCAATAATAACCATAATAAAGGAAAGAACATGAATCAGGGAGAAGGAGGGAACCCTCCCAACAAAACCCCCCAGCTGGAGGCAACCAATGCCAACCTAACCCAAACCCCCAAGGGGGAAATCATAATGTTCAACCACAACAAGGGAGAAATAACAACCTTTAAACCAATTACCCTTGTGCACTATGCAGCTAACATGTCCATGACACTCGCCATTTCACCCAAATAGTTGATTTCAAACAGATGAAGGATACCATGAATCCCCAATGGGCCCCCAACCCTCAACATCCACCTCAAGGACCCCCCACTTATATACCACCACCACCATCGACGGTGTTACATAATCGTATCCCACATCAAGGTGTCTTTAATACACAACCAGAAGGGGTTCAACGCCCAACACTACAAGGGAAATTCCCTCCACTTGAGAAACCTCACCAAGGGAACACCACTTACCATAGTATCCTCCTCACTTCGAAAGAGGAAATCCTCTTACAGACACAAATCACCAATATGGTATGTCCCTTGATCCATTACCCATTCCTATGAATACTCCCCAACCACCAACTAGGAAACCATTGATGATCCCTTATTTTAACACTAAATCCATCCCTCGCATGCCCTTCCCAACGAAATTCATTACTTTCATAATTGGGGGTAGTCAATCTAGTTGACACCTAGTTGATCACATTTGACTTAGACAAGGTAGACCCATGACTTCCATCATTAGTCACGTTCCATATTCTGGTCAAAATCAGGAATATTACGATCCATCATTGCATCATCGATGAAGGAGCGTCCACATGCATCATGTCAAAATCAGTTTGGAAACAAATTGGTTCACCTGAGTTGATCCCCTCCACCATCACAATTCTATCTTATGAAGGTTTCCCATCCCAACAGGAAGGCCTGTATCAAATCATCTTGGTTGAGTTAGGGGGAAAAATGATTCTCATCATCATCGAATTCATTGACTCGAAATTATATTATAATATCCTCTTTTTACGAAACCATATGTATGTTATGCAACCGATAGCTTCATCGGTATTTCATACCATGATCTTCCCCCACAATGTGAAAATTGTCATTATCAATCAGTTAACCTACCATGAACCCAACCAATCAGGACACATTGATAACATCTTGCCACTGAACCACTCTAACACCAACTTAGTCTCCATGATACACGTTGGACCAAGCTTATTTCAGGATCCATCTTTGATGGGTACATACCAAGGTTCCCCCCCCCATTATAGCCTTGGTGTGCACTGTTAAAGTCGATGGGATCGAGATACCTACCCTCCCAACCTGTGAGAACTCACTCATCCAACTCCACTACCCCCATCTTGATACTCCCTAATGAACTCCCAATACATAATTTTTAGGAAGGAACATCAAATAACTCACCACCCATAGGTCAAATCCTCATTTGGTAGATGGTTCCTCAGGCCATCACCCAAATTCCATTTTTTTACCCTCCCCTTGGGGTAACAACATAACAAGTTGTAGCTATCCTCAATTTACCTAGCATATTCATTTCTATCCCTATATAGTACCTCGAACCACCTACTATGGTACCAGGTTTATCCCTTCCACCCCAACCTATGACATCATGGCCACAATCATGGGTTCACCCAATCACTTACCCAACCAGTGTCGTAGTTGGCAGTAACATCACCACTACAAGACAAACCACCTCTGGAATAGGGGGCACTGCCACCAAACAATGAGGAACACATAAAAATAAGGAACACTCCCTCCCTTCACCACCCCACATACCACCTCCATGCACATTTTGCAACACCATTGGACACCCTACCAATATCTTCCCTTCTTTACCCAACTTGCGGAATCTCATTACACCACTACTACCCACCACAATAGCACCACAAACGTCACCAGAACCTTCTTCCTCAAAACCTCCCAGTTTTAGAACTAGGCATGTCTGCGCCATTTGTTCTCAATACAGTTATTGTGCACACCACTTCCCAACCCTCCCTTAATTTCAAGACACCTTAGTAGCAATACACCAAACCCCACTACCTAAGTCATCTGAAACCATCTCATTTGTACAACCCATTACTAACATTTTATATATCTCTATGTCAATGAAGAAGCACATGTGATTCCCTTGCATTCTATGACATCATATCGACCATTACACATATCGATGTCCACTCATCATCAAGGGACGCACACACTGGAGGGCCTTCCTCTCACCCACTACACAAAATGTATCATCCACAGTGCCCATGACCATAAATGATCATCATCCAAAAAATCAAGATAGGACCACTTCCCTTCCATTAACCCCTCTAACCATTCAATCACAACAAAAGGAATTCCCCTAAAACCCCCCCAACTCCCTTGTAACACCATTTTATGAGATCCCCCCCCCACTCCATACCACAATACATCCAGTTCATATATGGATATTCAGTTCATGATGTCTACTGGGAACTCCTCATCACTTCTCATAGATCCATTTACCATAGGAACCAATAATGACATCCAACCTTTACCAAATATACCCAAAAATATCGACACCCCACCAACAACAGTTACAAACTCCTTGTACTCCATCACCTTCCAGTCCACTGAAGACATTTTAGAACTATTGTGCGCACCAAAGTACCCCTGAGATGATTTTCATCCTCGATCCCTTTTTCTCGCATATAATTCCTTCCACCTGCCTGTAGACGCCCCTGTCTGTACCATCAAAGAAAAATATTTCATCTCTTCTAGCCATATAAACTGGTTCAAAAATCCAACTCCCACCCAAAACATGTTTGAGGAAGGTAACATGACAAATATATCACCTACGATCAAAATCGACATTTCATTCAAACCCAATGTTGTTGAAGAAATCACATTGGGGGCAGCATGCTCCCCAAAGGAAATCATAGCATACAAATCCTTATTTCAAGAATATTGAGATGTGTTTCCCTAGTCATACATTGAAATGTTAGGGTTAGAACCAGCCTTTGTTGAACATCACATTGATACTTGGCCTGATGTTTCCCCTGACTGCCAAAATAAACACCCCCTTCATCGATCCAAATCCATGGCGATCAAAGATGAGATCGACAAACTCTATATGAATGGCTTCATATACCCCATTGCATACACATCCTGGGTTTCTAACCCTGTTCTGGTCAATAAAAAACCAAGCACCATTCAATTTTACACTGATTTTCATGACCTCAACCAAGATTGTCCCAAAGAAAACTTACCAACCCCCTTTATCGATCAAGTCATCGATGTTTGTGCTGGTCACAAAGTCCTTTCCCTCATGGATGAATTTTCTAGTTACAATCAGATCCACATTTCCTTCTCATGCAGTTGTTATACACATGTTTTATTTTTAGCAGATATGTTTCACGTTGGGTATTTGGTTTGAATGTGAAGGTCTTCACCTATGACCCCTTCTCACACTAATAGTTATTGTCTTTCCTCATTTAGGTATATATTTTTAACTAGCATACCTTTCAACCCTCTGCTCACAATTTCATTTCCTAAACATTACTCTAGACAATCATCCTCAGGTCTCCCCACCCAGCTCTGTGGTACCATCACCTCCATTTTCCTTATGGTACCACCATCCAGTAGCTCTCCCCTCCCCCCATGAGTTGTCCCACATTTATCTACCCCTTGGTATATTGACACTCATGTTATTATAACCATTAACATTAGGAATTCTAATAGTGTTACATCCTAGAGAAATAACCTCATATTTCTTCCTCCTCATCATGAAAACCACCTCCCAATGGACTCCAACCTTCGAGTTATCAGTTACATTTAATGCACCTCCTCATTCTCATCAACCTTCCATACCATCCACCATCACTTTCTCACTTGCAACATCACCCTCCATTCATCTACCTAATATAGAAATTTACCAATGGGGCCCCCACCCTCCACCCTTCTCGACTTGTGCCTCATCTCGGCCAAGCCATATTCCACAGGGGAACCTGTTTTTGTACCTATACTTTCAACTCCATTATTTATTCATTTGGTAATTGTAAAAATAACGTTTTACATTTCAATGAAGTATATTAGATTTTTTCCATCGCACCCAATGGTAGTTTTTTCCTTGGCACATCGCAACCCTTGTTACCCTTGGTTGGCACATCTCATTACTCTCCCACACTCTACAAGCCATTTGTATCTAAGCCAATATGTTGACTTCCGATAGAACTTTGTGTCCCATACCACTCTATATTTTGGCCTATGCTACATCCCTTTGAATTTTCACCCCTTCAACACATTTTTCCTATATATGTTTGTCCCCCCTAACACAAGATAGTACATTATGGTTGTTTCCATCAATAAACAACTTGCAACCAAGGGCAGGCTACGAATCATGTATATTCCATATGCCCTTCATGATTATCACCCCTTTCCTAGAACCATTACAGTTTCTGCAACCATGTTGATCACTATAGTATCTAGAAACCATTTTCTTCTGATCGTCGCGTTACTTTTCATGTCAACCTCAACAAATTTCTAGAAAAGTAACAGTATATTGGACCTCATTCCATTGATAATGAGTGGCCTCAGATGACACAGAGATAGTTCCCATTGCTCTTTGATTTCATTGATCTTCATGACATTCGATGCCAGCATAATCACATGTCGTAGTGGATCTTACCTGGATACCATTACAGTTTTTAGTAGCATCTAAATACCTCTCTGTTTGATTAGGCCATCAATGCCTCTAAGTCCCTCATCACTCAGTTCAAAGCAACGTTAGTCATTGAAACATCACCGGTTTTAATTTTCACCCCCCGTGGTGTTGTAGATATCTACTTTATACACACGTTCAGTTAATATTACCTTTCTATGATCTCATGATACGAGCATGGGGCATGCCCACCTCATTTGTACAAACATTTTTTTTGTCATCCCCTCTCCCTTTGACGGATAACTCTTGATTGTCCTCATGTGTAAGTTTTCTGAATTTCTACCCAGTATCACCATCAAAATAAACTATAATGTATTTTGTCTATACATATGCTCCTAACCTCACACATTAGGGGGCATATGTTATCACCAAAAAATCGCTCACTACAACTAAACACAATGGATGAAGAAATAGGTAACACAAACACATCATACTACCGATATTCATGGAATTATTACATTCAGTTTGGCAAGAAAATAAAAAGTTATAAAAAAGTGGTTCTGGAAATACGCACACATTCAGTCAAAGCCTCACACACACACATTCATGTGGGATAACATAGTGTACAACATGCACAGTGTGTGGTGTGCACGGCTGAGAGTCTAAATGCCCATGTGGAAGATGAAACGGTGCATTAATTAATTTGGTCAGACCTCAACTATTTTTTGGATGAAGGGAACCTCCCCCATACCCAAAATCACCCTCAAATTTCTCCTTGGGATCATTGAAAGGGATAGGAAGTACCTCCAAGGGCTTCCCATTCATACTTAGATCTAGTTGAGAAAATATTTCCATTCTCCTATAAATAAAGGGTCATTCTACAAAAAAAATAAGAAGCATTTGAGTATTGTTATGCTACTCATTTTTATCTTTGGGAATCCACCTTCCTCTTGGAAAGCTTTGAGCATTCATAGCAAGTGTTAGAGCTCTCTCCTCTTTAGTAGATCATCACTCTTTCTTCACCATTTTTTGTTGTTATTCATTGACAATAGAAAGAATACTTTGTACTTGGGGACTCAAGAGCCTTCCCAAGGAGGAAGAGTGGACTCATAAGTTCCCATATTTCTCCAAGGAGTATCAATTCAAAGATCAGTTTACTTGGTATATATCTCTTGTGTTTTCTTTTTGCATCCATTTCAAGTTATTGTTTTCTTAATTTTAGATTTATTTCATTGGTGTTTATTTCTTTTTTATATATGTTAGTTGAGACACTAACCAACTAACTCTCTACTGTGATTTTTGGATGGCTTAACTAGATAGTTAAGGGACCTATTTTTGCTCACTATCATGAAAAAAGGAACCCATCAAAGTGGTTAACCACTCGATGGGAATTAGGGTTTGAGGTATACTTTTGATTTAAATATCTACAACAATTTATCCAAACTCTATTTGTCACTATCAAAATCAATTTAAAAAAACATACAATATATGCATCATAGTTAGTCCACAATAATAACATTTGTTTTCTACCCTCAAAACTTTGTTCACCATTATCGTAGAATAATTACATGGATTTAACTACAAACCCTTGAAATCCTTCATGGTCATCTACAATTGTCGGATAAGCGTTTCGGACAAAAAAAAAATAATTTTTTGGATTTGTGCCATAACAATAAAACATTGTTAGAATATGGACCAGACCATGTGACAGGAGAAGACTTAAAGAGTCAAAGTGTGAGACAGAAGGAAACATGATGGAATGACATGCAAAAGGAAAAAAGTAGTTAGGATTTTGGGAAATTTTATCCACATTGTAACGAGTTAGAACTATTTTGATGTATAAATTTTTAAAGGGTTGAGGTAGATAAATGGTTCAGAAGAAAGAAAGGTTATGGTTTACTGTGCATGAGTTGAGTTTTTTGGCTAAGTATTCAGATGAGAGGACCGAGGAGTTAGGCTCGCACTACAATAAGATGGCTAGGCAAGTTTGAATCATGATTATTGTTGCATATTTTTGTAAGAACAATGTGCAACTGTAAGAAGAATATGAATGAATAATATAAGAAGTTAGTCATTGTGGACATAGCCTAGATTGGGGTGAACCACATTAAAACTTATGTCTTGATGTGATTCTATGTGTGTGATAAGTTGAATGTTTCATAGAATGGTTATGTTATTGATATTTCACAGTGATGTAATCTTAGTAATTTGAATGTGTTATTCACATATGATGTTATAATGTCTCACACCAAAGTACCTGGTAAATGATTAAATTTCATGTAAAGTAATGTTTCACACACGGTATGTTGCATGATAAAGTAATTGTTAATCGATGAATTGATGCACATAGGAAGAACATGTTGAATGCCTGACTTCCCCTCATCATTGCAGAACCTTGGTTCCTAAATCCCCTCTATATGCGTCGAGTGATACTTCACTTTCTTGTAGGTAATGTCGAAAGGGTCGATATCTAAGTGTATTTTTGGTGTATTGATGATTAACCCTGGATATTCCCACTACATGCCAACAAATAGTTTCCTTATCGGAACCTAGGATATATAATTGAAGGGAATGTTTTGGAGGTCGAATAAGGAATATATCAAAAGACTTTGCCAAGGAACAGAGTAGAATCCCACGGCTCAACGATGAACAATGGTTGAAAAGGTATGTGTTTACCAATCTTAATGAAATATTCTTTGGTGAGTTTCTAATAATTTTGACTTAATGGTTAGAAATCCTAGTGGATAATGTTGGAAGATATCGAGTTGAGGCTCCGAGAAATCGAGTAGTGGCCCCAGAAAAAAAAAAATTCTACCTCGGGAAACGTGACACCTAGCTTGGGAAACGTGTCATGTATTTGGGTGGTTTTTTTGACACATGGTTTTTGCCGATGATTTTCTATTTCCGGTTAAGGAATTAGGGTTTTGGACTAATCCAGGTCATTGGGTTAGGGTTTTGGATGTCATTGGATCCTATATGTATATTGTATTGTAAACAATGTAAAACAATGAATGAATATAATATATGTTGGTTTTCCCGGTTTGGGTTTCCAGGGAAAAAATCTTTGTGTAATGTTTGTATTTTCCATTGTATCTTTTATGTTCTTTTATGAATATCTGTTTATAGTATACATTGTACAAGGTTAGAATCTACATTTGGTATCAGATATTTATTGTCTTCAGAGGGACGCATTTGTGGTCAAGGGTTTGGCTCAGGATTGTGATAAGCCTTGTTACAGTGGGAGATTTGCGGTATTGTTTTTCAGGTGAAAATAAATGGTAAGAAATTTGAAGATGGAAGATATTTTGGTGGACAGAGATCAATGGATCATGGTAGATCTAGGTATTTCACCTACAGGAACTTTTGTAGATGACTGGAAAAAGATGGATCAGAAGGCAAAGAGCACAATCCAACTTTGTCTCTCTGATTCAATATTACTAAATGTGTCAGAGGAAGCTACAACCAAGGATTTATGGGAAAATTTGGGTAATTTGTATCAGTCTAAGTCCCTGGTAAATAAACTATTCCTGAGAAATAAGTTGTATAACTTGAAAATGAGAGATGGAGACTTAGTGGTAGAGCATTTGAACGCCTTCAATACTGTGGTAAGTCAGTTAGTATCTGTTGATATTAAAATTTCAAATGAAGATAAATGTATCAGTTTGTTGTGTTCTTTACCAGACTTGTGGTATAGTCTGGTTGTGGCCATAGGTAGTAATACAACTTCTTTGAATTTTGAAGAAGTGGTCTCATCCTTGTTGTCAGAGGAGATGAGACGAAAGAATATGTAAGGACATAGCACATACGCATTATTTGCAAGAGGACGTTCCCAGGAAATAAATAGATCTAATTTCTCAAGTGGGAGATCTAAGTCTAAGGGTAGATCTAAATCTCCTGGAAAGTTTGTAAGGGTATGTTGGAGGTGTGGAAAAGAAGGGCACTACAAGAAGCAGTGTAGATCCAAAGTTGAGAAAAAGAAGGGATCTGAAGAATCTTCTTCTACAAAAGAAAAGACCTCCAAGGAAGAAGGAGAGGATGTGTACTTGTCCTCTTCAAGAACACATGAAGATCATGAGGCATGGTTGATTGACTCTGGTGCATCCTTTCATATGACTCCCCACAGGGAGTTGGTTCTACGAATATGAAAAGTATGATGGACGTAATGTTTTATTAGGTAATGATTCGACAACCAGAATCATAGGAAGAGGAAGGGTCAAGTTGAGATTCATAGACGGAAGGATTAGAACATTGCCTGGTGTTATACACATCCCAGGTATGACCAAAAAATTGATTTATGTAAGAAAAATGGAAGATGCAGGGGTAAATTTTTTTTTTGAAAAGGGAACTTGCAGGATGGTTCGAGGAGCAATGGTGTTGATGAAAGGAGTTTGGTTTGGAACTATTTATAAGCTGCTAGGAAGCACTATTACTGATGGGTGTAATATCTCCATTGTTCCTGATATTGGAGTTGAATAATAAAGAACTCCTACAGTCTCTAGAGAAAAGGTTATGTTGTGGCATCAAAGACTGGGTCATATCAGAGAGAAGGGTCTTCAACTACTACACGGTAAAGGTATGGTTGAAGGTATGTCTAACTGATCTTTGGATTTTGATTTCTGTGAACATTGTCTATATGGGAAGTAGAATCGGGTAAGATTCTCTTCTGGTGAAACAAGGTAGAGAGAATTTTACAAATAGTTCACAGTGATGTTTTTGGACCTGTGTCAGTCCCATCATTGGGAAAATCTATGTACTATGTCTCATTTATAGATGAATTCTCAAGGAAAACTTGGATATATTTCCTCGGGAAGAAATCTGAAGTCTTTGACAGGTTTAAAGAGTTTAAGGCTCTTGTTGAGAATCAAACAGAGAAAAGAATTAAGGTGTTGAGAAGAGATAATGGCAGAGAGTTCTGCAGGAATGAATTTGAAGAATCTTGTAAGAAGTGTGGTATAGCAAGGTAGAAGACTACTCCATATACACCTCAATAGAATGGATTTGCAGAAAGGATGAATAGGACACTGATGGAAAAAGAAAGGTGCATGCTCAGTGGTGTCGGGTTAGGGAAAGAATTATGGGCAGAGGCAGTGGGTATTGCATGTTATCTGGTCAATAGATCACCCTCATCATCATTGGGTGACAAGACTCCATAAGAGGTATGGACTGGTAAGGAACCTTGTCTCACACATCTTAATTTATTTGGCTATGATGCATATGTTCATGTTCCAAAGGAAAACAAGAGTAAGATGGATAAGAAAGCTGAAAAATGTATCTTTATTGGATATAAAGATCGTCTCAAAGGTTATAATATTTGGAACCTAGAAACTAAGAAGGTAGTGTATAGCTGATATGTGGTATTTAGAGAAATGAAGGATGTTGTTAAACAGGAAGTCCTACTAAGTAAGGAAGAACCAGAGAAGATAGAGTTTGATTTAAAGGATGATGAAGCAAACTCTACAAAAGAACATGAATCAAAAGAAGAAGATCCTCATACTCCAATATTGAGGACATCGGATTGAGAAAGAAGGCTACCGAAAAGGTATAGTCCATTTGATTTTCGTTCAATTTTTTCTTTGTCTATTACTGATGATGATCCTAGAACTGTCAGGGAGGCAATGGATTCAAATGATTGAAATCTCTGGAAAAGGGCCATGGAAGAAGAAATGGCATCTTTGGATAAGAATGAGGCTTGGGATCTAGTCGAGTTGGCAACTGTAAGAAATCCCATTGGTAGAAAATGGGTATTTAAAAAGAAGCTGAATGAAAAAGGAAAAGTGGAGAAATACAAATCTCGGTTAGTAGAAAAGGATTATTCCCAGGTTGAGGGAATTGATTTTGGTGAGATTTTTTCTCCTGTTGCCAAGTTAACCTCTATAATATTTATGTTATCTATTGTTGTTGCATTTGATTTTGAAGTAGAACAGATGGATGTGAAGATAACATTCCTTCATGGGGATCTGGAAGACGAAATATTTATGAAGCAACCATAAGGTTATGTTGTGAAAGGAAAGAAGGAGCTGGTATGCACGCTGAAAAAGTCCCTGTATGGTTCAAAACAATCACCAAGGATGTGGTATCAAAAATTTGATACTTATATGCTGGGACTTGGCTTCACAAGAAGAAAAGAGGATCACTGTGTGTATTCTAAATTAATTGGTGATGATTTGATTTATTTGGTGTTGTATGTGGATGACATGTTGTTGATAGGAAACAACAAGGAGATTATCTAAGATGTGAAAACTCAATTGTCCTCTAAATTTGACATGAAGGATCTTGGTGCTTCAAATTTCATTTTGGGAATGGAAATTAAAAGAGATTGAAAAAAGAGGAAACTCTGGTTAAATCAGAGAAAATATGTCGAGACAATATTGCAGAGGTTTAATATGCATGAATGTAAACCAGTCAAGTTTCATATTCCTGTTGGTGTAAAGTTATCTTCGGATCAGTGTCCCAAGACACATGAAGAAGAGGAGGGCATGTCTCATGTTCCATATGCAAGTGAAGTTGGCAGTTTGATGTATGCAATGGTCTGTACTATACCAAACATTTCACATGCAGTGGGAGTTTTGATAAGGTATATGTCAAAACCAGGGAAGGAGCATTGGACAACATTAAAAAGGGTTTTTCAGGTATTTGCGTGGCATAACTAGCTATGGATTGTGCTATGAAGGAAGACCTGGATTGGACAATGTGGTCGATATACATGGCTTTGTGGATAAAGACTGGGCTGGATATTTGGATCATAGGAGATCTACAAAAGCGTATTTGTTTAACCTATTTGGAGGAGCAATAAGCTGGATGAGCAAAAGACAGGTTGTAGTGGCACTTTCAACTATAGAATCTGAATACATGGCAGCCACTCATGCAAGTAAGGAAGCAATATGGTTACAAATATTGTGTTCAGGTATTGGGTTGGTACAACAAGATGTAAGGATAGAGTGTGACAATCAGAGTGCAATTTTTATAGCAAGCAACCCTGCTTATCATTCAAAGACAAAGCACATTGATGTTCAATATCACTTTGTGACAGACATGATTGAAGAAAAGAAAGTATCACTCATGAAGGTGGACACTTTGAAGAATGTTGCAGACTCATTAAAAAAATATGTGAGCACTAAGAAGTGCTCTTGGTGTAGAGGATCCATGGGCATTGTTGCCGTGGATTTTTGACTATGTAACCCCATAACCCCCTGTATGAAAAGAAAACAACAAGTGGGAGAATGTTGGGTATGTGTTATATTCTTTGCACGAGTAGTAATGTTTGAGCATATGTGAAGGGGGGTTAGAGGGGGGGGAGGTAGGCCCCCCCTTGGAGGGTGTAGGGGGGTAGAGCCCCCCATGCAGGGGTCCGGGGGCAGCGGCCCCGGAAAAAAAAATTCTTCCTCGGGAAACATGACACCTACCTCGAGAAACGTGTCATTTATTTAGGTGGTTTTTTTGGCACATAGTTTTTTCTGATGGTTTTCTATTGTCAGTTAAGGAATTAAGTTTTTGGACTAATCCAAGTCATTGGGTTAGGGTTTTGGATGCCGCTAGCTCCTATATGTATATTGTATTGTAAACAATGTAACACAATCAATGAATATAATATATGTTGGTTTTCTTGGTTTGGGTTTCTAGGGGAAAAATCTATGTGTAATGTTTTTATTTGCCATTGTATCTTTTCTATTCTTTTATGAATATCTATTTATAGTAGACATTGTACAAGGTTAGAATTTACAAATTCTAGGGAGTAGGGATGGAAGACCCATAGAAGAATCTATTTGTATGTGATGACTTTAAAGGTCAATACCCACAATATAAGCAAATCTATAATTTTTGGCTTCTCTGTAAGCCTTCACACAAGGCTATCCAAGGATCCTTCTTTGATTAGAGTCATGTGTATACTAGGTTCACTTACCTAGGCCCTTTATAAAATCCACCTTATATAATTAATCTCAATTTCTCTCCTTAAGGTATTTGATCATATCATTGGATAGAATCCTCCTTGCCCATTTGTTCTCTCGCATAATGACTATATTAATGGTAAGAGGAATTAATTCACAGTCTTTTCTCCACTCAAGAACTTCTTCCACATGACCTGATCCTCTGACTGAGAGATAAGTATATCATGGGGTTGATCTCCGACCCGAATCTCCGTGCTAAAGGGGGGTGAAATAAATAATATACTGACGTGTTTCAAGGCCTTTTATGGATAGGTTCATTTCACATCCCAATCCTAAATTAATCCCTTTTTTTTTCCACCATGTGAAATAGACCTCAACCTTCCATCTTCTCCTCTCTAAGTACGATCGATGATCAATATTATTCTTGGTCCTCGGATATAATCCAATGGCTCAGAATTAATCAAGAAGTGGGTGGATTATTGGTTTATAGTGGGATTTCCTTAATTAAAATATGATGGCTTGCATTAAATCTAGTTCCATATCCAATTATCACTAACATTCCTCAACTTGCGATGAGATCTTAACTAGGTTTTTTATTGGACGATGTATGTAGCTCCTCTAGAATATTAATAATCATTTACATGTAAATGGATAGGATAATTGATCCTTCACAGTGATCAATGATCACATCCACGATGTTCGTCATTCATTATGTGAGGTTCTTCTTCCTCGAACCTTTACACCTGCAAATCATTAGGATCATCGATCCTTTATAGTGATTGATGACCACCTCGATGACAACCTTTGAAGACTCGGTTCTTTTTAGACCTACAACACACAATTCCTCATATACATAGATGAATTTTAATATTTATATACAAATCATAATAATCCTATGACAAAGATATTCATTAAATGAAATAGAGTTTTCCTCTTTAATAATCGAAATAGAGTATTTCTATTACTCAAATATACACATTGTACACATAACTTACATAAGTATTTCAAGGGCTCTTATATCTAGATCCAATTCAGTATTTATTCTATCTCTCCTGGACAGATATACCTTTACTTGGCCATCCTCCCTTGGTCTAATTTTTTCATTTCCAGACCAAACCCGAATGCCTCCAAGGCTTACAATTTTATACAAAAGGATCCTGAAACCAATTCTGGTTTTGATCTTGTGGATCTTGTGGATTTTTAGAAGATATTGTGGATCTTTTGGATAGAATATATTCTAACAGTAATAACATTAAGGATTCTCCATCCTTATGATATCTACTCACACTAAGATCTCCCAACATACTCACAATTCTCTTGATATATGTTCCAAATCAAATCTGATTACAATTAATTAATATAATTCACTCACACATTCTAGAATTGTCTAGCAGCTTAGGAAATTACATAAAATTTACAAGCAAAATCCTTTAGGGAACCAATTCCCTAGGAAAATGAATAAACCATACATCTCTACCAAATGTACAGGTTTTTGGAAGAAGGATGCTCTTGCATCAAACTCAGGAAAAAAAACTTTCCATGATATTTTGATCATGAGTTCCTTCAACTACTCCATTCTTCTAGTTTCCTCCAAGGCCCCAAATTTTATGTTGAATATATTCTCTTGCTTCATCGTTGTCCCACTTCCTTGTTTTTTTTTATTGCAACACTCCTGGCCTCCATATATTATGTGGCAATTCCCCACTAGCCTTGTTTTTCCAATCTGCAATGCCCCACTAGCTTTGCTTTTGCAATTCCCCACTTTATCTACTGATGTATATAGTCATTTCCCCTAAATTTATTCTATGATATATATTCACCATCAACATCCTCATTTCTTTAATCTCAATGTCCATTCTATACCTTGGTTGGTAAATCTCTTTGCTGAAAACTTGTTGTCATTCCCTTGGCTAAATTTTGTTATTGTTTTTGTCCATTCCTACTACTTATTGTCTTCAATTATGCCAATGTTGATTGAAATATCCATATTCTCTTTAAAATTAGTTTGAACTGAGTCTTCAAACCTTCTTTAGTATTCATGTTATACATCCTTAGTCATCCATTCCTCCAAAAATCTTAGCTCATCCTCAAAATTCACAAACTTTGAATGTTGAACTTAACATCTACTTTCACCTTTAGTAAATATTCTTGAGGCTAATTCCAACTCATGTTCATTCTCCTCTTCTAGGCCTGCAATTTCGAATTTAAATTGAAAATTAAAATTTACTTTTACCTCGATAAATGCAATAATCACCTCCCCTTCACTTCTAGGAACTTCTGAATATGTTTCCTCTCTGGATCTACTTTCCTTTTATGATGCAGGTTCTATAAAACATATTTCTGATATCTATACCTATTTATCCCAATTTGAAAGCATTGCATCAGAATACTTCTCTTCAAATTCCCTTTGGCTATATTCATAAGCCATGTCTTCTGTGTTATCTGCAAAAATAATTTATTCTAACTGTCTGTCGGCAATATCATTAGAAAAATGTCTATGCATTCCTCCTTCTTGGTTGTCTTTATGTGACACTCTTTCCTCATCCCCCATCAGAATGTAATTCTGATCCTATCTTCTTGAAATGTTTTTATACATTTCTTCTTCTTCCTTCTTAATGTTCACAACTTCAAATGGTTAAATACTTACTAAACCTACAAATGCACAGGAATTGTCAATATTGAAAACATAATTCTCTTCATCCTCATTTGATTCCTCTATCAACATGTTCATATGTTGATATAAACTCTCCAAAGATCTCATGAGACTTCCTGCAAGTGTCTCATGCTCATCATACCCCAACCAATATGTGAGACTCTTAATAGGTCTCCTCTCAACATCATCCTCTCCAAGGATCTCTCCCTATTGTGGTTCACAATAGTTAATTCATTCTTCTTTCAATGGACTTAATTTAAACTCACCTCCTCTGATTTTATCCTTCTACATAAAATCATTTAACCAATGCCTCAATTCCTCCAATGCTTTCCTTAACTTCTCTTCAAATAATAGAATGAATGGCCATTTCACTTTCTTCTTCATACTACATCCTTGTCTCTGGTTCTCTTTCACCTTGCTTTGTAGCAATATTTCGATGTAACTGAGTTGGAACTTTAACTCATCCATGTATCTATTAATATCTTCT
Organism: Picea engelmannii; assembly: GCA_009831015.1. NCBI lineage: Eukaryota > Viridiplantae > Streptophyta > Pinopsida > Pinales > Pinaceae > Picea > Picea engelmannii. The sequence continues at coordinate 39,663 of ML818438.1, read as the reverse complement.
TGAATCCTCCTCTTACTTATGTTATCTTCTTTGTAATCTTTCCTTTTTCTACTATGTCTTTCCTCTGAACCTCTGCAATGACTCATAGTAGTCATTGTCTCAATTTCCTTTGTGAACTTCAACTTGTTCACGTTTGGACTATATTCAAGCCTCCTCTTTCAACAATTATTCATACATGTTACGCCATAGATCATCAAGATGTATCCTTTGAGATTGATTTCTTGTTACCTATGGTTCTCTCCCGTATAACCTCTTGAGAAAAAATCTCTCCTCTAGGCTCTGTAGTTTCCACTTTCCTTTGAGAAGACTCACTTTTTCACCTTATTTCAATATACATTGGATCTATCAAGGTTCTTTTCTATTGCTTCCTCTAAGACCTAACATGCTCTTCCTTATACAAGAACACAATTGGTTCTCTGTCAGAACTTCACCCGACTGTCATGGTTGCTACCAATCTTCTTTAGTCTTCTTAAAACTGCAAACAATATCAAACTAGAGTTAGAATTAAAACTACATCATATCAACCTTCAAGATATATGTATGATCTTGATTTCCCATTCGTTTCTCTTCAATCCTCTGCATCACTTTTCCTTTGTATGCATGTTGTCTTATGTTCTATCACATTTCCATAAATCTGAATTCTCCTTATCCAATTGCCTTTATCCTATCAGATTTCACTAAATATAAGATTCATTATTCCTTCATATTTCAAAAATATGAGCTCCCTTGTGTATTCCTCTATACAATATCTCTTCCTGCAATATTTGTTTGCATATCCATGTCTGATTTCTTCTCAAAGTAAGATAGTGTCCCTATACCATGTCTCTGTATCAATTTCACTTGAATCCTCTGTATCAATCCACCTACTCGTAGCCTTCAATTAAACTTTTCAACAGAGAATTAACAATATATTCCCATCCTTAAATGAGTAAATTAACTTGCTCTGATACCAAATTGATGACCTTAAAGGTCAATACCAACAATATAATCAACTCTCTGATTTTTGGCTTCTCTATAAGCCTTCACACAAGGTTGTCCAAGAATCCTTTTTTTATAAGAGTCACATAATGACTATATTAATGGTAAGAGGAATTAATTCACAACCTTTTCTCCACTCAAGAACTTCTTCCACATGACCTAATCCTCTAACCGAGAGATAAGTATATCTTGGGGCTGATATCTGACCTGAATATCCATGCTAAGGGGGGGTGAAATAAATAATATACTGACGTGTTTCAAGGCCTTTTATGGATAGGTTCATTTCACATCCCAATCCTAAATTAATCCCTGTGTTTTTCCACCATGCGAAATAAACCTCAACCTTGCATATTCTCCTCTTTAAGTACGATCGACGATCAATATTAGTCCTGGTCCTCTGATATAATCTAATGGCTCATAATTAATCAAGCAGTGGGCAGATTATTGGTTTATAGTGGGATTTCCTTAATTAAAATATGATGGCTTGCATTAAATCTAGTTCCATATCCAAAGATCATTAGCATTCCTCAACTGGTGATGTGATCTTAACTAGGTTTTCGATCGGATGATGTTTGTATCTCCTATAGAATATCAATAATAGTTTACATGTAAATGGATAGGATCATTGATCCTTCATAGTGAACAATGATCACATCCACGATGTTCATCATTCATTCTGTGAGGTTCTTCTTCCTCAAACTTTTACATCTGCAACTCATTAAGATCATTGATCCTTTATATTGATTGATGATCACCTCGATGACAACCTTTGAAGACTCGGTTCTTTTTAGACCTACAACACACAATTCCTCATATACACAGATGCATTTTAACACTTTTAAACAGATCCTAAGAATCCTATGATAAATATATTCATTAAATGAAATAGAGATTTCCTCTTTAATAATCGAAATATAGTATTTCTATTACTCAAATATACACATTGTACACATAACTTACATAAGTATTTCAAGGGCTCTTATACCTAGATCTCATCCAGTATTTATCCTATCTCTCCTAGACATATCTACCTTTACTTGGCCATCCTCCCTTGGTCTAATTTTATCATTTCCTAACCAACCCCGAGTGCCTCTAAGGCTTACAATTTTATACAAAAGGATCCTGAAACCAATTATGGTTTTGATCTTATGGATCTTGTGTATTTTTAGAAGATATTGTGTATATTTTGGATAGAATATATTCTAAAAAGCATAAGATTAAGGATTCTCCATCCTTATGATATCTACTCACACTAAGACCTCCCAACTTACTCACAATTCTCTTGATATATGTTCCAAATCAAATCTGATTACAATTAATTAATATAATCCACTCACACATTCTAGAATTGTCTAGCAACTTAGGAAACTACATAAAATTTACAATCAAACTAATTTAGGGAACCAATTCCCTAGGAAAATGAATAACCCATACGTCTCTACCAAATGTACAAGGTTTTTGAAGAAGGATGCTCCTGCATAAAACTCCTTAGCAAAAAAAACTTTCCATGATATCTTGATCATGAGTTCCTTAAACTACTCCATTCTTCTAGTTTCCTCCAAGGTCCCAAATTTAATGTTTAATATCTTCACTTGCTTAATGGTTGTTCCACTTCCTTGTTATTTTTTATTTCAACACTCTTGGCCTCCATATCTTATGTGGAAATTCCCCACTAGCTTTTCTTTTTGAATCTGCAATGCCCCACTAGCTTTGCTTTTGCAATTCCCCACTTTCTCTACTGATGTATATAGTCATTTCCCCTAAATATATTCTATGATACATCTTCACCATCAAAATCCTCATTTCTTTAGTCTCAATGTCCAGTCTATCCCTTGGTTCGTAAATCTCTTTGTTGAAAACTTGTTGTCGTTCCCTTGGCTAAATTTTGTTATTGTTTTTGTCCATTGCTACTACTTATTGTCTTCAATTATGCCAATGTTTATTGACATCTCCATATTCTCTTTAAAATTAGTTTTAACTGAGTATTCAAACCTTCTATAGTATTCATGTTATGCATCCTTAGTCATCCACTCCTCCAGAAATCTTAGCTCATCCTCAAAATTCACAAACTTTGAATGTTGAACTTAATATCTACTTTCACCTTTAGGAAATAGTCTTGAGGCTACTTCCAACTCATGCTCATTTTCCTCTTCTAGGCCTGTAGTTTCCAATTTAAATTGAAAATTAAAATTTATGTTTACCTCAATAAATGCAATAATGACCTCCCCTTTACATCTAAGAACTTCTAAACATGTTTTCTCTCTGGCTCTACTTTCCTTTTATGACACAGGTTCTATGAAAAAAATTTCTAGTATATATAACTCTTTATCCCAATTTGAAAGCATTGCATCATAATTCTTCTCTTCAACTTCCCTTTGGCTATATTCATAAGCCATGTCTTTTGTGTTATCTGCAAAAAAATTTATTCTAACTATTTGTCAGCAATATCATTACCAAAATGTGTATGCATTTCTCCTTCTTGGTTGTCTTTATGAGACACTCTTGCCTCGTCCCCCATCAGAATGTAATTCTGACCCCGTCATCTTGAAATTTTTTTATGCATTTCTTCTTCTTCCTTCTTAATGTTCACAGCTTCAAATGGTTCAATACTTACTAAACCTCCAAATGAATAGAAATTGTCAATATTAAAAACATAAGGCTCTTTATGCTCATTTGATTCTTCTATCAGCATGTTCATATGTTGATATATACTCTCCAAAGATATCATGAGACTTCCTGCAAGTATCTCATCCTCATCATCCCCCAAACAATATGTGAGACTCTCAATAGGTCTCCTCTCAACTTCGTCCTCTCCAAGGATCTCTCCCTATTGTGGTTCACAATAGTGAAGTCATCCTTCTTTCAATGGCCTTAATTTAAACTCATCTCCTCTAATTTTATCCTTCTACATCAAATAATTTAACCAATGCTTCAATTCCTCCAATCCTTTCCTTATCTTCTCTTCAAATAATAGAATGAATGGCCATTTCACTTCCTTCTTCATACTACATCCTTGTCTCTGGTTCTCTTTCACCTTTCTTTGTAGCAGTATTTCCATGTAACTAAGTTGGAACTTTAACTCATACATGTATATATTAATATCTTCTTGACTCATCCTCTTACTTATGCTATATTCTTTGGAATCTTTCATTTTTCTACTATGGATTTCCTCTGAACCTCTACAATGACTCATAGTAGTCAGTGTCTCCATTTCCTTTGTGAATTTAACTTGTTCACCTATGGACTACATTCAATCCTCATCTTTCAGCAAGTATTCATACACATTTCACCATAACTCATCAATATATCTCCTTTGAGATTGACCTCTTGTTACATATGGTTCTCTCCCCTATAACCTCTTGAGAAACAATTTCTCCTCTAGGCTCTGTAGTTTCCACTTTCCTTTGAGAAGGCTCACTTGTTCTCCTTATTCCAATATATGTTGGATCTATCAAGGTTCTTTACCACTGCTTCCTCTAATACATCACATGCTCTTCCTCATACAAGAACACAATTGGTTCTCTGTCACAACTTCACCCAACTGTCATGGTTTCTACCAATTTTCTTTAGTCTTCTTAAAACTACAAACAATATCAAACTAGAGTTAGAATTAAAACTACATCATATCAACCTTCAATATATATGTATGATATTGATTTCCCATTCATTTATCTTCAATCCTTTGCATCACTTTTCCTTTGTATGTATGTTGTCTTCTGCTCTATCACATTTCCATAAATCTGAATTTTCCTTATCCAATTTCCTTTATCCTATCAGATTTCACTAAATATAAGCTTCCATGTTCCTTCATATTTCACAAATATGAGCTCCCTTGTGTATTCCTTTGTACAATATCTCTTCTTGCAATATTTGTTTGCATATCCATGTCTGATTTCTTCTCAAAGTAAGAGATTGTCTCTGTACCATGTCTTTGTACCAATTTCACTTGAATCCTCTGTATCAATCCACCTACTCGTAGCCTTCAATTAAAATTTTCAACAGAGAATTAACAAGATCTTCCCATCCTTAAATGAGTAAATTAACTTGCTCTGATACCAAATTGATGACCTTAAAGGTCAATACCAGCAGTATAATCAACTCTCTAATTTTTGTCTTCTCTATAAGCCTTCACACAAGGTTGTCCAAGCATCCTTTTTTTATAAGAGTCACATGTACACCAGGTTCATTTACCTAGGGCCTTTAGAAAATCCACCTTATAAACTTAATTTTAGTTTCTCTCCTTAAGGTATTCGATCAAATCATTCAATCGAATCCTCCTTTTCCATTCATTCTCTGGTACACTGACTTTACTAATTATATAGGAATTAACTCGCAAAATTCTCTCCACTCAAGAACTTCTACCACATGAACTAATTCCATGATCGATAGCTAAGAATATCAGGGCCTGAGTTTCAACCTGAATATTCATGCTAAGGGGGTGGAATAATTAATATATTGATTTCTATCAAGGCCTTTTACGACTAGGATAATTTTTCATCTCGATCCTAAATTAATTTGTGTGTTATTCCACCATATGAATTAAACCTCCACTATGGATCTTCTCCTATCTAACTATGATCAATGATCAATATTATTCCTTGTCCTAAAATATAATACAACATCTGGGACTTAATCAAGTAGTGGGAAAACGACTACTATAACTTTATTGGGCCATCCTCCCTTGGTTCGATCTTCTATTTTCCTAACCAACCCCAAATGCCTCTAAGGATTACAATTTCATACCAAATAATCCTAAAAACAATTATGGTTCAGATCCACTATTTACTCAAAAACTCCCTAAGGATCCTCTCATATCCACAATATTTTATAACAAGACTAACATTTAGGATTCTCCATCCTTATGATATCTACTCAAAGTAAGGCCTCCCAACATACTAATAATTCTCTCGATATCTATTCCAAAGAGAATTTGATTACAATTAATTAATATAATCTACTCACACATTCTAGAATTATCTAGCAAATTAGTAAATAACATAAAATTTACAATCAAAGTCCTTTAGGGAATCAATTCCCTAGGAAAATGAAGAACCCCTAGGTCTCTACCAAATGTACAAGTTTTTGGAAGCAGGATGGTCCTGCATCAGTATGCGATATGATATGGAATGTGAAGAATGTCCAGGATTAGGAAATGAATATTACATAGTTATCTATGATGTTCAGAGGTTGCACACTGCTATGGTACATGAAGTATCAGACTACTACACTAGTAGGACAATCAAGTACATTGAAAAATATTGGAAAAGTGTTGTTAAAGGAATTTCAGAAGCTAAAATCCGAGTCACAGTATATCACAGAGCTCAAAGAAATTAAGAAAGTACAGAATGAGATAGTTTTGGATTGTGATCAGAGATTTAAATATGTGATGGGTAGGTTAAAATTTCATATTCTTGACTAACAACATAGAGAATGGTTTATTGCAGGTCTATTGTCAGAAATTTGTTTTCATTTGATGCATCAGAATGTCACATCACAGGAAAAAGAATTAGGAATTATGATGAAATTAGAAAAATATCCTTTAGAATATGGCACAGGGATGGCATAGGTTTAGTCATGTTTTGTTGTGCTAAGGATTCAATCATCAGAAATAACAAAGGTAAAGGAAAAGCATGAAGCATTTTGGCATATTACATGTAATACATAAAGCCATCATAAGGAAGAATGCCCTACATTTTCATAGTATATGGATATAGGAGTACCTAACCCATTGGCAAGAGGAGTGGGATATTGTGAAATAGGCAAGATATGGGGACATCATCCAACTTCTTGTCCATTATTGTAGAAGTACCAAAGTATGTTGAGGAATTTGTTTGTTAATTTTCACAAGTCTGTAGTAAACGATGAGAAAGATTATCACACATTAGACTTAATGAGAGAGAATGTTGGCATGTTTTACAGGCAACGTATGCTTATCATTGATGGCAAGTACAACAATGATGATGGATTGAGTACAGGAATAATGTAACAGACAGGTACCAAAAGTATTTTGGGAAGATGCTACAGAGAAAGCTCGATAAGATCAGAAGAGATAGTGTAGAGGATGGTTGGCATGCTTTACAGGCAATTTGTGCTTGTCACTGATGGCAAGATCAGAGTATGCAATGAAATAAAAACAAGGACAAAGTAAGCTCAGGAGGAATTAGTGCAAAGTCGAACGTAGTGCCTAAGATCAGGGGGAGAAGCATCAGTGATCATTGGATCCCATTTAAATTCTCAAAAGAAGGAGGACCATCAGATCCAGGAAGTGAATATGGCAGACCACGTCAGAAAGGATAGTCGTGGACTATTCGATCAAGAGGATGCATGGCAAAAAATCAGAGCACCACAAAGACTCCATTTTGGAGTATCACAGATTGGGAAATCCAAAGGAAAGAGGTTCAAACTCGTGATACGTGAGATCATGAAAATATCTTGACCATCAGATCACCAAGGATTCTGAACCATTGATCTAAGCTCCATCTCGGATCTTCGCCTATCGTGACTTGGAGTGACGAGAACCTCCATCACGAGAATCGTGAGATGGGAATTCATGATAAGATTTGGACCACCAATTCACCAAGAACATGGACCGTCGATCTGAGCTCCATCTCGGAGCTTCGCCTATCGCCACTTGGAGTGACAAGAACCTCCATCACAGGAATCGCGAGATGAAAATTCACGATAAGATCTAGACCATCAATTCACCAAGAATGTGGATCGTCAATCTGAGCTCCATCTCGGAGTTTCACCTATCATAATTTGGAGTGACGAGAACCTCCATCTAAAGAACAACAAGATGAAAGATCGCGAAAAGATCTGGATCGTTGATTCATCGAGATCATGGAACGTCAATCAGGGTCGATGAAGATAATGAGTTCGAAGCGCCTTTTAGCGCAGCCTGTGGTCACTGTGTGTGGTCACATGGAGGAAGAACCTAGTGCAGATGAGATCCACCTCAAAATTTTAGGGATTGCATCTAGGAGTTTCGAGACACTGGATTATATGAATGCCGAAATACTGAAAAGGTGAATTGTCGTTGTAACTGGTGGTCAACACTTATGGTCACATAGAGAAGGGAGCTTAAGCAACCAAGCTCCTTTTCAGAGCTCTTGACATAGAGAGTCAAGATGTCTCATCGCAGAATATCCGAATTGTGAAAGTGTGAAATGGGTAAATAACGACAATACCCTTCAGAGTTAATCCAATGGTGCATGTGAATTTGAGAATAATCGGAGGGCTAATCTTGCTCCTCACAGTGTAACTGCTATAAACCATTGATGGTTTCTACTAGAGGAGCTTAAGAGTCTTTGGGATTCTTCCAATGGGATGAAGATAGGTCATAGGGGAGATTGAGAACTGGAAGAGGGTTGGAGCCTGTAGCTGAAACAGAGAGGGTGAGCTCGACTATAACAGAGAAGATGTAGATTCTCGACTACCAGAGAGGCTAAGGAATCTCATCAGGACATCCAGTGATGTTGAACGTGTGGGAAAACTGCCAGAGAAGCTAAGAAGTCATAATCATGATCAGACAGAGAACTCACTGTGAAGAGATGCAGAAGCATTACGCGTATTGCATGCAGAAGGTGCACAAAAGCTATAAGAACACGGCACAGAGAAGTGATGAGGTTGTTGTTGCTGAAGTGAAGTAATGCAGGTGTGAAGAAGTAAAGGGGTGGTGCAGCAGATGAAATGGACAGGAAACAAAAGGTGCATTGAATGGGAATGGAATACAGAGAACAAAAGGCAGAAGAACAGAATGGGCAACGGATGTATGCAGGAAGACACTGAGGAAGACTGAGTAGCAAAATCTTGCAGAACAGTGATGAGACTAGTAAGTTGTTATTGAACACTATATCACTGTAATAGGTTTCAGTATTTCATATTTATAATCCAGGGTGGTAGGGAGGTGCTAGGGAGGATTGGTGTCCTTCGAGGTTCAAGTGGGTGCTTGAACACAGGGAGTTGTAGTTCCTTCTAGTTGGTGCTAGAGAATCCAGGGAGTTGTATCTTCCTCCTAGTTGGTGCTAGAGAAACCAGGGAGTTGGTGATTCCTTCTAGTTGGTGCTAGAGAAACCAGGGAGTTGGTGATTCCTTCTAGTTGGTGCTAGAGAAACCAGGGAGTTGGTGCTTCCTTCTAGTGGGTCCTAGAGAAAATAGAGAGTTGGTTCTCTTAGCAAGTTGCACCTTGCAAAAACAGAGGTTGTAGCCTCACAATGAGTTGGTGCTTATATGTATGATAATGTAAAGAATGTAAATAATAATTATCATATAAAGAAGAAGAGGTTTTTACCCTGTATGGGTTTCCTTGGGAAATATCTGTCTCTGTGTTTCTCACATATGTGACTGATGTTGAATGTGCCATTGTTTATTTCCATGCATTAATTTGATCATCATTGAGTGCCTTGTAAAGATTTTAAAAGAAGCATAATTGTTTAAGCACGATAACAACTAATTCACCCCCCCCTCTCAGTTGTCCAACAATTGGTATCAGAGCCGACCCCTTTTATCTAGAGGTAGATCCTAGAGATTAAACATGTCAAGCCATGAATGAAATTCAACCAATAATGCCCCACTATTCAATGGAACAAACTTTGCCTTCTTGAAAGTTAGAATGAGAACCTACCTAACGGATTTAGGTGCAGATTTCTGGGATGTGGTAGACACTGGTTATGTAAAGCCAGTTGTGCTAGCTAATAAGGATGACAAGCTAGAATTTAGCTTCAACGCTAAGGCTATGAATGCTATATTGAGTGGGTTTGTAGAAGTGGAATTTGTGAAATTTATGCACCTAGGAACTGCCAAAGAAATGTGGGACAAACTCATTACCAGTTATGAAGGTAATGAAATGGTAAAGGATGCCAAGCTTCAAACCTACAGAATACAGTTTGAACAGCTGAAGATGAAGGAAGATGAAACTGTTGGAAAATGTTTTCTGAGGGTAGAATAAATGGTAAATGCAATGAAGGCACTTGGTGAAACAATTGAGGAACCTTCTTTAGTTCATAAAATCTTGAGATCTCTCCCAGATAGGTTCAACCCGAAGATCTCTGCTATAGAAGAACTTAATGATCTAAAAACCTTGGAGTTTGATCAACTTATAGGAACATTGACTACATATGAAATGAGAATAGTTAAAGATAAACCCACCTCTAGAGAAGCATCATTTAACACATACAAGAATGAGGATTCTGAGCCTGATGAAATTGAAGAAAAAATTGTGAAGAGATTGAAGAAGGGATCAGGAAAATACAAAGTTAAACTACCTTTCAAATGCTTCAACTGTGGTAAGATAGGTCATTTTGCAAATAAATGTCCCCACAAAGGAAAGTATCAAACTTGTGATGATGAGGAAAAATACAAACACAGAAATTTATTTAAAGAGAATAACTTTAAGAAGAAAAGTCTTTGTGTAAACAATGATGATGATCCTTCAGATGATAAAGACAATGATTCATCTATTGAAGATAAACTAAATGAATTCATACTTATGGCCAAAGAGGACTATGACAATAACAACACAGGGAGTGATGTTAATGAAGAAGAAGTTGTGGTTGACATGGAAGGAGAACTGATCAGTGCACTGGAAGAGATTGACAGACTAAGAATCAAGAACAGAAAGCAAAGAAAATTGTTGATACAGTTCGAGAAAGACAGTAAAGAACTTGATGAATACCTTGTCCTACTAAAAGTAGAATTGGAAGAGGCAAAGAAAATCAAAGAGATTCTGAAACAACAACTATCAGAAAAGAAGGCAAGATGTGAAGCATTAGAATAAGAAGTAGTGAAAACGAGGAAAGAAATGGAGAAGTTTCAAGCCTTGTATAATCAGAATTTGTCAAGTATCAAAGCCTTAGAAAGATTAGTCACCATTCTGAATCAACAAAGGAATCCAAAGCTGAAAACCGGCTTGGGTTATGAAGAGGGATCAAGCAGTGGCAAGCCAGGAAATGAAGAACCCATCAAGTTTGTCAAAAGTACAACCAATGACAATAACCAACCTACAGAAACAAAGGAAGACAATCAGCCGCCCAGGATGAGTAAAGAAAAAGGTGCCAGGACTGAATATATAGAACAAAGAAACAATGTGCTCTCTGCTGAAAGACATCATCAGCAAGGAAGAAATTGATTTTCTCAAAGAAGACAACCATTTTCCAGGTACAAAGAATTTTTCTATGGCTATTGTTTCTACTATTCTAACTTTGGTCACAAAGATGTAAATTGTTCCTTAAGACTTAGACATGAGAAATTAAGATTTCAAAGGAATAAATACTTGCCACAACAAAGAATGATGCAGCCAAGTAACAAACCTTCACAGATTGTGAATTGCCAAATTAAGTCCAGGGACATGCAACTAAAGAGTTCAAGAAATAATCAACAGTCAATGAGTAGACAACGCTGCACCAATAAATTTGACCTATTGAACAATGAGATTGAATGCTACATATGTCATAAATATGGACACAAATCTATTGACTGTCGTTCAAGGGAATATGAACCGGATTCAAAATCCCCTACTGAAAATGTCAAGTTTTGGATGAAGAAGGAAAGTGACAAGTGTGTATTAGTGTTGTCCACTCAAAGAAAAACGAACCCTTGGTATATAGACAGTGGATTCTCCAAACACATGACGGGAGACAAAGGCAAGTTTCTATCTCTAAGTGAAAGAAAATCAGGAAACGTAACCTTTGGAAATGATGCTCTAGGGAAAATAAAGGGCAAAGGGATGGTGAGCTTAAGTAATGGAAAAGGAAAATCCCAAGATGTTCTACTTGTAGATGGGCTGAAACATAATATTCTCAGTGTAATTCAAATGTGTGACAGAGGATGTGAAGTGGTGTTCACGTCCAAGGACTGCAAGATAAAATATGTAACCTCAGGACAAGTGGTGGCCAAAGGGATAAGGACAGAAAATAATGTTTATGTGCTAAAAGAAAAAAGAGAAGAATGTCATCTAAGCAGACATGATGAAAGATGGTTATGGAATAGGAGACTTGGACATCTAAACTTTGACCACTTAATCAAACTCAAAAAACTCGAGGCAGTAAAAGATCTTTTGAGGATATCAAAGCCCCAAGATTCAATGTGTAAACCCTGGCAAGTAGGGAAGCAAAACAGGACACAGTTTAAGTCCAAGAGTTTTACTTCAATATAAAAACCACTCCAACTAGTTCATATGGATTTATGTGGACCATCAAGATAGGAAGGAACAGGGAAAGAAAACTACTTCATGCTGATTATTGATGATTACTCCAGACTTACTTGGGTTGCTTTTCTCAAATAAAAAGCTGAAGCATTTGATAAGTTTAAAATATTTAAGGCTTTAACTGAGACTCAAACAGGGAAGAGGTTAAAGGTAGTAAGATCAGACTGAGGAGGAGATTTTATGTCAAGAGACTTCAAGGAATTCTGTGATGATCATGGGATCAAGAGAGAATACACAATCCCAAGAACTCCACAACAAAATGGAGTAGTTGAGAGGGAAAACAGAACAGTGCAGGAAATGGCCAGGTCAATGATGAATGAGAATAACATTGGTCAAACCTACTAGGTAGAAGAAATACACACAACATTCCATGTTCTTAACAAAGCCCACCTCAGACCACAAAGTGACAAGACACCTTATGAACTGTGGTTTGAAAGACCTGCTTCAATTAAACACTTCAAAGTCTTTGGGAGTAAATGCTACATAAAGAATAATGATGAAAACCTTGGCAAATATGATGATAGGGCTGATGAAGGTATCTTCTTGGGTTATGATACAAACAGTAAAGGATACAAATGCTATAATAAGAGGTTGCATAAAATGGTTGACTGTATTGATGTAAAAGTTGATGACGAAATCCTAGCAAGAGAAATGTACAGAAATGAGTCTTCTACAGAAGACACAGATGAAGTTGAAGATGAACAGGTCCAAGAATTAGAAAACGAAGACTCTAAATTAGATCAAGACTCAGACACTCAGACAGACTCAAATCCACAGTCAACTTCAAATTCCTCCTCTAGAATCATTCAAAAGAATCATCCTGCAAGTTAGATAATTGGAGAAAAAGAAAAAGGTGTACAAACCAGGAGAAAGCTAATCAAAACCACCGAAAAAACTCATATATATTTCATATCCATGCTGGAACCCAAGAATTTCAATGAAGCCAACAAATATGATCACTGGGTTAAAGCAATGAATGATGAACTTGATCAGATTGAGAAAAACAATACATGGGAGATGGTTCATAGACCTGAAGGTAAAAACGTCATTGGCTCTAGATGGATATTTAAGAATAAGTTGAATGAGCAAGGACAAGTTGTCAGGAACAAAGAAAGATTAGTCTATAAAGGTTATGCTCAGATAGAAGGACTGGATTATGATGAAACATTTGTTCCCATAGCAAGATTAGAAGCTATTAGAATGTTTCTTGCCTATGCTTGTCATAAAAGGTTTAAAGTCTATCAAATGGATGTCAAGTCAGCTTTTCTAAATGGAGATTTAAGTGAAGAAGTCTATATGGAACAAACAGAGGGTTTCAAACTGACTGATAACCCTAACTTAGTATGTAGGCTGAAGAAATATTTATATGGGTTAAAACAAGCCCCTCGATCCTGGTATCACAGACTGGATACATATCTTAAAGACAAAGGGTTCAAGAGAGGAACAACTGACATCAATCTGTATATTAAAACAGAGAATAATAATTTTCTCATCATATGGGTCTATGTGGATGACATCATCTTCGGATGTAATAAGGATCCATTGGTACAATGGTTTGCTTCTACCATGGAATCTAAGTTTGAAATGTCCATGATAGGAGAACTGCCATTTTTTCTTGGTCTACAAATTACTCAGAGGTCTGAAGGAATATTCATTTCTCAAGAAAAATATCAAAGAGAAATGTTGAAAAGGTTTCAAATGGAAGATTCTAAACCTATGGGCACACCTATGGTTATTAGATGCAAATTGAGCAAGGATGATGACTCACCTGATGTTGATCAGCGTTCATATAGGTCAATGATAGGAAGCCTATTGTACATCACAACATCTCGCCCAAACATAATGCATGCTATAAGAATGGTTGGAAGATATCAGTCTGCACCTAAACATAGTCACTTACTAGCTATCAAAAGAATATTCAGGTATTTGAAAGAAACAATGACTTATGGTCTGTGGTATCCCAGAAATCAGAATTTTCAGTTAACAGCTTATTCAGTTGCAAATTGGGCAAACTGTGTTGATGAGAGAAAAAGCACCAGTGGAGGAGCATTCTTCCTGGGTGACTCATTAGTAGCATGGCTTAGTAAAAAGCAAGGTTCCATTTCTTTATCAACCACAAAGGCAGAGTATATTGCTGTTTCTACCTGTTTCACTCAGGTATTATGGATGATTCAGACACTTGCAGACTTGGAGGTAAAATATGTTGCACCGATCCCAATTCATTATGATAACATTAGTGCCATTAATGTCTCCAAGAATCTTGTTATTCATTCCAATACTAAGAATATCCCAATAAAATACTATTTTCTCAGAGAACAAGTCACAAACATAGTTGTTCAGTTGAATTATATCCCTTCCACAGAACAGATAACATACATCTTTACGAAACCCCTAGCCAAGACACCATTTGATTATCTCTGATAGAAGCTGGGTGTCATCCCATATGACATCTAAGCAAGTTAATCCTATTAGGGGGAGTTTTGTATTGATTGATTGAATATCCGATACCTCCTAAAAATACTGCAACAGCTCAGGGGGAACATGTTCTCTTTGACATTGATCTCAAAGGGGGAGAAAAGAATCTGGGTGCCTTTGTTGTCATCAATGCCAAAGGGGGAGACTGTTGGCATGTTTTACAGGTAGCGTATTCTTGTCATTGATGGCAGGTACAACAACAATGATGGCTTGAGGACATGAAGAATGTAACAGACGAGCACCAAAAGTATTTTGGGAAGACACTACAAAGCAAGCTCAATAAGATCAGAAGAGATAATGCAGAGGATGGTTGGCATGCTTTATAGGTAGTATGTTCTTGTCACTGATGGAAATATCAGAGTATGCAGTGAAGGAAAAACAAGGAAAAAGTAAGCTCAGGAGGAATTAGCGTAGATTCGAACGCAGTGCCTAAGCTCAGGAGGAGAAGCGTCAGTGATTATTGGATCCCATTTAAATTTCCGAAAGAAGGAGGACCGTTAGATCCAAGAGGTGAATATGGAAGACCATGTCAGAAAGGATAGTCGTGGACCATCGGATCAAGAGGACGCATGGTGAAAATTTAGAGCACCACAAAGACTCCATTTCAGAGTTTCACAGATTGGGAAATCCAAAGGAAAGAGATTCAAACTCATGATACATGAGATCACGAAAAGATATTGACCATCAGATCACCAAGGATTTTGGACCGTTGATCTAAGCTCCATCTCGAAGCTTTGCCAATCGCGACTTGGAGTGACGAGAACCTCCATAACAAGAATTGTGAGATTCGAATTCACGATAAGGTATGGACCACTAATTCACCAAGAACATGGACCATCAATTGAGCTCCATCTCAAAGCTTCGCCTATCGCGACTTGGAGTGACAAGAACCTCCATCACACGAATCGTGAGATGCGAATTCATGATAAGATATGGACCGTCAATTCAACAAGAACATGGACCATTGATCTGAGCTCCATATCGAAGTTTCACCTATCACAACTTGGAGTGACGAGAACCTCCATCTAAGGAATAGTGAGATGTGAGATCGCAAAAAGATTTGGATCGTTGATTCATTGAGATTGTGGAACGTCAATCAGGGTCGATGAAGATCATGAGTTCAAAGAGCCTTTTAGCGCAGCTTGTGGTCGCATGGAGGAAGGATCTAGTGCAGTTGATCTCCACCTCATAATTTTGGGGATCTCGTCTGGGAGTGTCGAGACACTGGATCATACGAATGCCAAAATACCGAAAAGGTGAATTGTCACTGTAATCGGTGGTCACCGCCTGTGGTCATGTAGAGGAGGGAGCTAAAGCAGTCAAGATCTTTTTCGGAGCTCATGACATGGAGATTCAATATGTCTCATTGCATAATCTCCGAATTGTGAAAGTGTGAAATGGGTAAATAATGACAATACCCTTCAGAGTTAATCCAACGGTGTAGGTGAATTTGAGCATAATCGAAGGGCTAATCTTTCTCCTCACAGTGTAACTGCTAGAAACCATTGATGGTTTCTGCCAAAGGAGCTGAAGAGTCTATGGGAATATTCCAATGGGATGAAGATAAGTCATAGGGGCGATTGACAACTGGAAGAGGGTTGGAGCCTATAGCTGAAACAGAGAGGGTGAGCTTGATTGTAACAGAGAAGACGTAGAGTCTCGACTTCTAGAGAGGTTGAGGAATCTTAGCATGACATCCAGTGATGTTGAACACATGGGAAAACTTCCAGAGAAGCTGAGAAGTCGTAATAATGATCAAAAAAATCACTCACTATGAAGAGATGTAGAAGCATTGTGCATATTGCATGCACAAGGTGCACAGAAGCTATAAGAACACGACACAGAGAAGTGATAAGGTTGTTTTTGCTGAAGTGAAGTAATGAAGGTGTGAAGAAGTAAAGGTGTGGTGCAACAGCTAAAATGGACAAGAAACAAAAGGTGCATTGAATGGGAATGGCACACAGAGCACAAAAGGCAAAAGAACAGAATGGGCAGCGGATGCATGCAGGAAGACAGTGAGGAAGACTGAGTAGCAAAATCTTGCAGAACAGTGATGAGACTAGTAAGTTGTTATTGAACACTATATCACTGTAATAGGTTTCAGTATTTCATTTTTATAATCCAAGGTGGTAGGGAGGTTCTAGGGAGGACTGGTGTCCTCCAAGGTTCAAGTGGGTGCTTGAACACATGGAGTTGTAGCTTCCTTCTAGTTGGTGCTAGAGAAACTTTGGAGTTGTAGCTTCCTTCTAGTTGGTGCTAGAGAAACCAGGGAGTTGGTGCTTCCTTCTAGTTGGTGCTAG
>ML818438.1:0-22338 GCA_009831015.1 Picea engelmannii | reverse complement strand
TGTAAAGAATGTAAATAATACTTATCATATAAAGAAGAAGAGGTTTTTACCCTGTATGGGTTTCCTTGGGAAATATCTGTCTCTGTGTTTCTCACATATGTGACTGATGTTGAATGTGCCATTGTTTATTTCCCTGCATTATTTTTATCATCATTGAGTGCCTTGTAAATATTTTAAAAGAAGCATAACTGTTTAAGAATGGTAACAACTGATTCACCCCCCCCTCTCAGTTGTCCAATAGAGAACACTTCAGATGCTTACAAAATCCAAGAACAAAATGTCACAACAAATGGACAAGGAGGATTTGTTAGAGATAGAAGTCAAGGAGGATTTGGTATAATATGTAAAGGACCAATAATTTATTATAATTGAAACCAATTGGGACATTTAGCGAGAGACTACCCAATTCATTGCATGATGTGCATGTAATGTAGAGCATTGGACCATGCGATGAACGATTTTCCTCAAATAATAGTGAAATGGAAGGAAAGAGGTAACCAAAATCAAAACTAGAACCATAATGAGAATATACAGATGATAGTAGCCAAAGAATGTGATGATCGACCTAGAGTAGCATTCATTACGGATGGTGGAATGAGAATTGGAGAAGAAGCTATGAAAAAATGAAAGGGGATCAAGCAATGGATAAGGAAAGCAGTTCATTGTACACTAGTATTTAACCCACAGAAAGAGAAAGAGACATATCAACAAGATAGTAAGGAAATATTAGGACCAGACTCGATAGCCCCAATGTCAAATGTACCACTAGTATATGATATATCATTATTCTATGATCGCGCCATTCCAGAAAGGTCATTCGAGAAGGTAAATATTTTGAAATATTTTCTAAAGAGTTTTTTAGAGTTGATGAATGATGAAGCAATGATGAACACACTATGTGGGATGAATGATTATTGCACTCAATATAGAAAAGCACCTATGACACATAGAGAATTGAACCAAGTATTGCACAAGAAGATAACAAACAAAGAATTCAAGTTGAGTGCATAGGTAGAAGAATATGGCATGGATAATTCCATCTTGGACATAGGATCGGATGTAAATGTTCTTCCAAGAAAAATGTGGGAAATGATGGGGAAAACCAAGTTATTTTGGTCAATTGTTCAGTTGAGGTTGGAAAAAAAACATAAGATAATATTGATAGGAAGACTGGTTGGAGTAGATGTTAACATAGATGGAGTGTGAAATGTAACCGACTTTGAGTTTATTAAGATCATGGATAATACCCAGTCGTATCCAAAATTTCTCGGACTGGATTGGTCCTTGGACAATGATCTAGGTGGATATTTGTGGCCACCCACCTATTCCAACTGGCTCTTTGTGTTTGTTTTTGTTCATCATGTTCTTTTGTAATTCTTTGTAATTGTGGGTTCTACACTTTTGGAGTTGTTTGAAGCCCCACGTAGCCTCCAGGTCGATATGGGTGGCCTCTCACCTAATCCAACTAGATTATTTTGTATGTTTCATGTCAACACATCTTGTTGTACTTCCAGAGCCATTTTGGGGCCCTAAACATTGTTTTTTTGGATCGCCACAGTCCAACTGTAAATGAAGTTAGAGTTTGACGGCATAATGTGTATCTCTCTGAAATACCTTTGCAACTAGTTATCACACACCTAAAATGGAGGTCATATGCAAATGTTACAACCCTAAGAAGTTGAGGTAACAAATTACACTAACTTACCCATAGGGCCCACATGACTATTGGCATTTCACCTTCTAGGGTTAGGTTTTTGGATGTCTAGGGTTTTAGAACTCTTGAGTAATATAAAAAAGGCCTCAGGAGCCTCATTGTAATCCATTTTTATCAAATGAATACACATAGTAGCCACATATCTTCTCAGAGATAGATACCACCATTCAAGCAAGTGTTTCAATTTTGCAGTCTTACAGTTTCAACCTATTTCATTATTTAATAGAATATATTGTTCACTGGATATTTTTGTTATTCTTTATATCTCTTTTTTTATTTTATTTAGTCTATTAATTAGTTCATTCCGCTCCTAAATCTAGATCAGTGGTATCAGAGCAGTCTTCTCTTTATTCATTCTTCTTCGTGCATGTCTCCGACAAGATTTGGGTACAAGAAGTTGGGACTCGAACCAATTGAGCCATTACAATATCGTTTGCGTCAAGCCCAACAACAACCCATGGGGGGTGAAAAGAAAGATGATTGAGTAGGATATCCTATTAAAATGTTTATTGAGGAATCCCTCATGCAACAAAGGAACGAAATGTTGGACAACTCCACGCAGAGGTAGCTCCAACTACTGCTATTTCTTTAGTCTCTTCTAAGCAATGTAGTAAGGTCATTCCATAGACTGGGAAGTTTGTCTTCTTTGTGATCCATGCTCACGGTAACCATAAGGTCATTGCCACATCCATGGCCTCTACACATATCCTCTCTTTACATCAGAATCAAGTGGATGGGATCGTTGAAGAATATAGAGAAATATTTTCCTCACCTACATGGGTACCGACACACTACCAAGTCAAGCATCAAATTGATCTGACCCCCGATGAACTTCTACCTAATGGACTAGTATATCAATGCTCACTAATGGAGAATGAAGAAATCAGGTGCCAGATCTGAGACCTTCTCCAAAAGAGGCACATCATACCCAACTCCTCCCCTTGTGGAAGCTCAATTGTATTGGTGCATGAGAAGGATAGGTCTTGGCGACTCTACATTTACTACAGATCCTTAAACAAAATCATAGTCAGGAACCGCTACCTCATTCCCAGGATTGATGACCTTCTTGACCAACTCAAGGTGGAAACGTTCTTCAACAAGATTGACCTAAATTATGGCTACCACCAGGTTCCCATTGAACCAACTGATGTATGGAAGACATCCTTAAGGTCTAAATAAGATCTCTACAAATGGCTAGTCATTCCCTTTGGATTAACAGATGCACCAACCACTTTCATGAGGTTGATGGATGATGTATTGGGACTCTTCACCATATCCTTTGTGGTAGTATATTTGGATGACATCCTCATCTTCAGCAAAACGTGGGAGGTGAACATGCGGCATATTCAACAGGTTTATAGCACTCTATGGCAACACAGGCTTTATGCCAACTTGGAAAAATGATCTTTTGGCATGAACATGGTCCAATATTTGGGATACATTTTTTATGAGCATGGGGTACATGTTTATATAGCTAAGATCCAATTCATCTGTGACTAGCCAGCCCTAACCACACTGATCGATCTTCAGATCTTTTTGGGACTAGCCAACTTCTACCGAGGGTTCATGTTGGGATTATCCCATATTGCATGGGCCCTCAACCAGGTTACGAAGGGAAGTGGTAGGGTCAAGTTAATGTGTGGGAAGGAGAATCAATGAGAATTCGATGATTTGAAGAATCACTTGTGATTAACTCCAGTAGTCTCCTTTCCCAATCTGAAACAACCATTCGAGATTGAGACTGATGCATCTGACTATATTGTGGGTATAGTTCTCACTCAACATGGGCATATGGTGGTATACCATAGTGAGACACTCTCTGATACTATCTAGAAATACCCCACCTATGAAAAGGAAATGTACTCCATTATACAATCCTATCAAATGAAACCATTACATTCTGGGGAAATATATGATCATACACACTAATCACAAGCCCCTGATGTTCATACAGATACAGGGGAAATTGCAGAATGACCGCCATCATAAGTGGTCCACCTACCTACAACAGTTCCATATCAACATAAAGTATAAGACATGTATCTCCAATCCTGCCATTGACTGCCTCAATTGGCCTCCTGTGGTTTCACTCACCATTGTGCTTCATTCCTTTGGACATGAAGAATATGAGTGGCCCTTACTTTATCAGCAAGATACAGACTTTTCCACCAGATATCAGCTCTTGGGTATAGGCACAACTGTCACTGATTTTCACATTCAAGAAAGATTCTTATGCCACCTGGGCCATATCTATGTTCCAACAAGAGAGAATGCAAAGATGATTTGGGAACCCCACTACCATCGAGTGGCAAGACATTTTGGTGTAGAGAAAAATATGGTCATTCTTCAGAAACATTTTTATTGGCCAAAACTTCGAAAGGACATCAACAAGTATATCAGATCTTGCACTGCATGTGCCATTGCCAATCCAACCATAAATAAGCAAGGCTTATACACACATCTTCCTATTCCTGAGAATCCTTGGGAATCGATATCAATGGATTACATGTCTAGCTTGTCATCCACCAAGAAAGGAAATGACTATGTGTTTGTGGTTGTTGATCGATTTGTGAATATGGGAATCCTTAGAGCCTATAAGAAAAATATCACAATGGTAGATACTGCTAAGATATTCTTCGAACGAGTGTGGGTCCACTTCCAAATACCATAGACCATCATCTTCGATAAGATAGAAGGTCCCTCAGCACCTTTTGGTTGAGTCTTTAGTATTTTTTGAACACCAAGCTAAAAAACTCCACTGCTTTCCACCCCCAAAATGATGGCCAATCAAAGGCCATCAATCAGATGATTGTGCACATCCTGCGCATGTACAGTTCTAAGAATCCACTTACATGGGATGAGAGTCTCCCATATGTCCAACATAGTTACAATAGGTCTCTCCATATTTCTAAGAATCCACTTACATGGGATGAGAGTCTCCCATATGTCCAACATAGTTACAATAGGTCTCTCCATATTTCCACTAGCCATAGCCTAGTTCAAGTGGGTCTGAGATTCTAACCCTTGGGACCCATTGATGTTGCACTTCCCCTTGCCACT
The DNA here is from genome assembly GCA_009831015.1 of Picea engelmannii. Lineage (NCBI taxonomy): Eukaryota > Viridiplantae > Streptophyta > Pinopsida > Pinales > Pinaceae > Picea > Picea engelmannii. Next base: position 17,564 of record ML818438.1, on the reverse strand, counting down.
GCACAAACAGGTTCTTCCCCTGATCAGTCTACGATTGTCAAAGCCACCAAATTCTTTGAGAGGATTCACCACATCCACCAACAAGTCTAAGAAATTTTGCAAAAATCCAATTCTAAGTACAAGCAACGCCATGATTAACACATGGTACCACACCAATTTCAATTTAGTGACAAAGTATGGTTACATTTGTAGAAGGGGTGTCTCACAGGTCCCCATTGGAATATTCACCCACTTCATTATGGGACTTACACTGTCACCAAGGTTGTGGGTAGCAATGATTTTGAGCTCAACACTCCACCCTTCCTTGGTCTGCATCTAATATTCAATGTGGACCTCCTTCGACCATATTTTCCACCATTATTGGACACATATGAGATCATCAAACAAATGACACCAACTGATATCAACCCTGACTACATGGAACAAGCATCAATTGACCAGATAGGGAACACACAGGTCAAGGGCACTCGCTAGTGGTGGATCCAGCTTTATCGGGTTGTCAAGCTAGGGAAACTCCTACACCAAGGAAAATGGCTCACCTAGGGCCAAATCCAGCAAACATTTCCTCACCTGATGGGGGAAATCAAAACAATGGATACCATTGCTTCCTAAGGGGGGAGGATTGATCCAGGTGGATATTGGTGGCCACCTGCCTATTCCAATTGGCTCCTCGCATCCATTTTTGTTCAACACGTTATTTTGTACTACTTTGTAATTGTGGGTTCTACACTTCTGGGGATGTTTGAAGCCCCACACATCCTCTGGGTGGATACAGGTGGCCTCTTGCCTAATCCAACTTGATTATTTTGTATTTTTTATGTCAACACTTCTTTTTGTACTTCTAGGGCCATTTTGGGGCCCTAAACGTTCTTTTTTTGGATCACCATAGTAAAAATATAGTCGAAGTCAAAGTTTGATGACAAAATGTGTAGTTCTCTAAAACAAATTTCCAATGGGCTATCATGTGCCTAAAATGAAGGTCGTATGAAAAAGTTACGACCCTGGGAAGTTGAGGCATCAAATTACACCAACTTACCGATAGGGCCCACATGACTTTTGGTGTTTCACCTTCTAGGGTTAGGTTTTTAGATTTCTATGGTGTTGGCATTCATAAGAAATATCAAAAACACCTTTGGAGAATCATTGTAATCCATTTTTTTCAGAGGGATGCACGTAGTAGCCACATCTCTTCTCAGAGATAGCTACCACCATTCGAGCAAGTATTTTAGTTCTGCAGTTTTATATTTTCAGCCTATTTCATTATTTAATAGAATATATTGTTCACTATATATTTGTGTTATTCTTCATATCTCTTTGTTTATTGTATTCAGTCTCTTAATTAGTTTGTTCTACTCCTAAATCTATATCAGACAACTAGATGAGTATTAACTTGAAGAAAAGAGAAATTATTTTTAAAGGATGAAGCTTAAAAGTTATTGTGCCATTAGACCCCATAGGAGTAAGAAGATATGTGTAACTTGTGAGAAAATAAATTGATAACCTGTATAATATGACCATGTGCATGGATGATTACGCCAATCCCACTACATATGGTGCACTTATTTGGAGAAGCATTAGATATTGTGAATCAAATTAAGAGAAAGGACTTGAATATTAGTATCACATGTTGCAACAAAGTCTTGACCAAAATATGTACTCGCATTACTCGATCTTTGCATTGGATCACAACATAGGTATGCGATAGACCAAGGTTTGATGGATTAACTAATGTAATTTCCTTTGTAAAATAATTCGAGTTTTAAATACCCAAACAAAAAATATTGTTGGCATTAGATGTTACACTAAGAGAAACCCCTATGAGATGGTGGGAAACACACAAACAAGGAATTTGGGATTGGAAACACTATAAAAGGATGATGCAGATCATATTTGGAAAAAAATAAATTACGTACAAGTATATAGGGATTAACAGTTCAAAAATTCATCTTTCATTATGTATGACAACTTAGAGATAGGTTCCAAAGCAGGAATGGATGAACAAGTTCTTACATACACTTGATATGGTTACTAAGAACTAGTATCTAGAACTAGAAGTGTGCAAGGGGACAACATATTGGGAATAACTCACCCAAAATTTCAAGATAAAATTTAGTTTTGAAGCTAAGTTAGACTTAGTAGATGCAGATCTGCTAGGCATTAGAAGTAATATTTTTATGGAAGAAGATTAGATAGAAATAATACCTACATGTAGTGTGCAAAGAGAATTTTCTATAGTCCATGAATTACTAGAATGTTACAATGTTACTGAAGAAGATCAAGAGGAGGAAGACCCAATAAATGTGCAAGTACTGGAGAACGAAGGGAATCACGTAGTAGTATGTACAAAACTTGAATTCAATGCGCATGAAAAGCCACTAAAAGTGTGCAAATTGAATATTGGCATGAAAGAGAAATATAAGTTCATGAATATTGGTGACTATTGAAATAATGAAAATGTTTAAAAGATTAGAAAATTACTGCACAAATATCAAGATCTCTTTCTGACAACCTTTTTAGAGATGAAGGGGATAGTTGGGGAATCAGGTGAAATGAAGATCTCGTTAAAAATAGTTGATAAGAAAGTAAGACAGAGACCATGCCAATTGAATCCAAAGTACAAGAAAAAAGTGAATGTAAAGCCTAACAAAATGATATAAATTTATATCATTGAGCCCATTGCAGAGTCTTAATGGATAATCCCAATGGTAGTTCAATATAACAAACAATGGGGCATTAAAATTTGTGTAGACTAAGGAAATTGAATGATGTTTGTTTACATGACCCTTTTCTGACCCCCTTTACAGACAAAGTGTTCAAAAACGTAGGAGGGTAGGAGGCCTATTGGTTCACTAAAGACTTCTCACGATATCACTAGATAAATATTTTTCTATAATAAAAACATAATACGACATTTGGGATAGAATAGGAAAGCTTCATATACACAATGATGGTGTTTGGATTAAAAAATGCACCTGTTGTTTTTTCTAGAGTAGTTGTTGTAGCCTTTAAGGAATTTATTTATAAGTTTCTTAAAGTGTACTTAGATTAATTTTTTTTTATCTTATTAAAAGATCATATAGAAAATCCATCGTTAATGCTCGATACATATAGACAATATCATATATCATTAAATTTGAAGGAGTGTAGTTTGTGTGCACCTTTTGGGATATTGTTAGGTCATGTGGTATGCAAGCAAGTTTTGTTGGTTGATCCTTCCAAGATATCAGTGATTTTTAATTTTCCATCGCCTACTACAGTAATACAATTGAGAACAACGTTGGGTCATTCATGATATTAAAGGAAACTTATTAAAGGCTATGTGTAGATTATAGGTCCGATGGAAAAGTTATTAAGTAAATAAGATAAGTTTCAATGGAATGAAAATTGTCAGTAGGGTATGGATGTATTGAAGAAGAAGTTAGTAATTTCACCTATTATGGTGTTCCCCAATTGGAAGAAAGAGTTTCACGTTCAGGTGGATGCATCATCGATAGTTCTCAACGTAGTATTATCCCATCTAAGAGAAGGAGAGTTACACCATCCAATTGTCTTTTCTAGCAAGAAGTTGTTGAATACTGAGAAGAATTACACGAAGACATAAATCGAAGGCTTGGAAATGTCTTATGCCTTGAATAAGTTCAAATACTACTTTTTCGGGCCCCATTTCAAGATGTATACCAATCACTCTGCACTGATATACCTAGTGAAGAAGCCAGTGCCAGGGGGAATAATATGCATATGGTTATGTTTATTTCAGTAGTATGAATTCTAAGTTCTTTTGAAGATAGGGAAACTGAATGAAGGACTAGACCATCTATTGTGAATACTGATAGAAAAAGATGCAAATAACCTAGATGATAGTTTACCATATGCACATTTATTTTCAATTCAAATGGTAGATGACAACTTTTCATAAATTGTCCAATTGTTTAGCACAACAGTGGCTCCATATGACATGATAGTAGCACAAAATAAGCAATTAGTGGTTAAAGAGGCGAACTATCATTTGATAACAAGAAATATATATAATTTAGGCATATATGGGACATTTCCATGATGTGTATTGGAACATGAAATATAAATGATCCTAGAAGAGGAACATGATGGAATTACAGGAGGCCATTATGCAGGAAAGGAAATATAGAAGAAGATATTGCACGTAGGTCTATGGTGACCCACCCTCCATAAGGATGCTAAGGAGTATTTTCAGTTTTGCGATATTTTCCTAAGAGTAGGAAGGTTTTCGCAAAGGTATTAGATGCCTATGAATCCACAAGTCATGTTGCAATAATTTGACAAATGGGAAGTAGATTTTATTGGCCCAATTGATCTACCAATGCAGAGAATAGGATCCAAGTACATAACTATCGTGATAGACTACTTGAAACGATGGGTAGAGGAAGAACCCGTTACATATTACAACATGGAGACAGATGCAAGGTTCTTATTTGAGAACGTAGTTACAAGGTATGGGTTTAGTAAAGTACTTATGATTGATCAAGAGACTCACTTTTTGAGCAAGAAAATTTCAGCATTGACAAAAGAGTTCCAGGTTCAACATCGAAAGATAACTCCATATCACCCTCAAGCAAATGGAACTATAGAGGCCTTCAATAAGATACTAGAGAATGCATTGACAAAGGTTTGTAATGTAGGAAAGGATGACTAACACTTAAGGATTCCTATAGTGCTATGGAATTATATAACTACATACAAGAAATTGATAGGGAAGACACCCTTTAGATTAGCATATGGTTAGGAGATAGTTATTCCTATGGAATTTCTTGTATTGAGTCTACGCATTGTTGTGATGACATAACATAAATATTCTGGTGCAATATAATAAATACTATCAAAGTTATTGGTATTAGAGGAACACCTATTTGTTGTAGGTTTCCATTAGAAAGTGCATAAGTCACATGAAAAAGCATGGCATGACAGACACATCAAGTAGAAAAAGTTCAAGGCATGATATTTAGTACTTATTTATGATAGTAATTTCTTACAACACTTTGAGAAGTCCATGATTCACTGGATAGGGAGATACATGACCAAATACGTGATAGAAGCATGTGTTTTTCAACTAGAACAGTTGGATAGACAAGTCGTGGAAGGAATAGTTAACGAGAGTCAACTGAAAATGTACAGAGATGAATATCCTTTCATGCACTAGGAGAATTCCATGGGATATATACCATAGAACTTGTATCATATCGTACTATATGAAGAAAACATGGAAAAAGTAAGAAAAATTTTAAGGGAATAAGTAGAAAGTTGAAGACTCCAAGAAGTTAAGATCATGAGGTAAAAAGGAAAAGTAGGAAAATGTCACAAAGAAACATGTAGAAGATTGCATAGATGAAGGAAGAAAGGTTGTGCAGAAAGAAGAGATCATGCTTAAAGAAGAGATTGCGTAGAGAGAGGATATCCCGTAGATAACATTTGAGATCATTTAAGACAATCCATGATGGGACGTGCAATAAAGAGCTACCATGATGACGAAGTAGTGGTGCTGCGTAACCATAAATGCATATTGAAAAGAAGATTTTGACAGGTTGCAGAATCTAACAGATAATTCACTGAAGATATAGAGTTAATGAATCATTATGACAGATAATGAAAGAAAAGCACTAGTGGATTATATGGCAAGTCTAGGCATAGAGGAATGTTAATAGCTTGCGATGAGGTATAAAAGAAAGAGAAGGTTCGAACAAGAAAGGTTATTGTCAGTTATAGTTTGCATACGGAGCCAAGTTGCAAAACTAATTTGTAGAGCTATGTTTCACAGTCAATTCGTAGATAATAGTTGTTTGTAGAGAACAACTTTAGAAGAATATAGAACCACTCGAGAAACAACGAATTCAACTTCAATACCCAATAAAGATCGCAGTTAACCAATAATTTCAACTATAGTTTAAGACACAATTAAGGAATCATACTCAACACCAATATTCCTCATAGATTTCATACCACCAAGAAATTCATCTGCAAAAATAGTCAACTTATAGAAACATGCGAAGTACCCACTCGTGGAGCTAGAGATTTCATAGGGAGTGATTGTAGAAGGGGACATGTTAGGTTTAATACCAGGTTTAAAATATGTCGACCATGAAATTACATATGAGAATGAGTTTCCTGAGTTAGTTCCAAGTAAGTACTTGAAGAAATATATTATCTTTGAAACTCATATGATAGTAATAGAGACACAAACTTGAGCTACGGGGTTGCAAAAAGCAAGTATTTTGAACCTGTTCGAATTACCAAAATATGGGAGGAGCCCAGAGATTAATGCATGCATCAAATTGTTGTTTATTTGTGTGCATGGGGGCTACTTGTGGCTCGATAGGATAGTTTTCTTTGGTATAGATCTCATCGTGTTCATTACTAGTCCTTCGTCACAAGGGGAGGACCCCTCATTATTGTTTTTCAACAAGAAGAATGAAAAGACCCTATCCTAGAACATGAAGGATAAATTCCATACATTATAAGGACAAGGAAAGTTACATCTTATAAGCATATGTGACCCAACAGTAAGGTTTTCAACGTAATCACTCGCTTGTAAATTGTTAATAAAGTCCTAGAAAGATCAGGTCCTAATAGAGGTCATAGTCATAGTGGAAAGGTGTGTCGCATGAATACAAATGAATTGGGGGAATTTTTTACTAAACCAGTTCCTAATTGATTGTGAAGAGGCAAAGGATAAGGGTACTAAGTTCCACCATTCCTAGTTACTCATTTTAATTGCACTATCATCATGGAGGGATCTAGATGACACACATTTTTTGGGCATCAAGGATAAGCCATGTCTATTTTCATGTTATCATAACTTATGGTACACTATGAAAAAGGAGAGATAGATGGAAAACATTGTTTCATTTTACATTTATAAAGAAACCATTAGAGACAACATCAAGAGGACACCCCACACACCACCACAGGTGGTCGATGCATATAAGGTAGTGGCGCGCTTTAAGGCAGGGAGTCACCATATCTATGTACAAGAAGAAAAGGACCAGGATCAACAATGGTTTCCAACACCGTATAGATTAAATAAGGAAGAGATGGGCCATATCATGGTATATTGGGATGACGAGTGGAATATTCCACTAGTAGAAATAGGGCCCTTAGAGAGACCCAACCCAAAATTCCAAGAGATACATGATGATGAAGAAAAAGGAACCGAACAAGGAAAATATAATGGCATAGAGGAAAGAACACATAAAAAAACATCGTGCAGAGATAGGAAGTAGAAGGAGAAAGAGATAGGGAAATCTATACCACAATAGACAAAGAGGAAAGTTGTTAAGGAAGTGACCATCTAATCCTTGATAGAGGAATAATTGGAAAAGATCGCTTATCAAGTGAAAGAATTCATAGATGATACTACAAAGAATGGGGAGGAAAGTGCAACAATCTCTCAGTCATTAGTGGTAGAGGTGAATATGGATTAGTCAAGTTATAAACAAGGGTAGTGGAGTTTCCCTCAACAAATATGAAGGAACATGCAAGGGAACTAAATCACATTGACTTAGTCTTATCTCAAATATCAATAGATGTATTGCAATAATTGCAGCTAAGCATGATGCAAGACATGAACTTGTGCGCAAAAAAAAGACATATAGCGATTTTGTTAAGGTTAAAACTGAGAATGTAGCCTTGGATATGGAATTCAACAAAGTCAAGCAAGAGCGATATGAGGCTGCACAGAAGGTTGAAAGGATGCAATGGAAATTTGAGAAGGTATACTAAGAAATCCTTAAATATTGGACATAGATAGAGGCCCCAATTGAATAACAAGTAACAAAGATAACAGGAGCTATTCACGGTTTCAACACACGTATATTTGACCTAGAATCACATATGACATTGATCACTCCACCTGAAGAAAGGGAAAAAAGAGAAAAAACTGTGACAACAGTGGTGGAGAGCATAAATTACTTAGAGGTAGAATGTTCTCATCTTTAAATAGAAACCATGGGTGTCTGTATGCAACTCACTGGAGATAGTGAGCAATAGGAGATCAACCAAAAGATATAGTTTGTTCTGGAAAAGACACAAAACTAAAAGACATTAATGGACACATTACCACCAGCAAAGGTGGTAACGATAAATGGATGAGAACAAGAAGTTGTATTTATAAATGAATATGCTAAGGGAGGAGAAAAATTCTCATGCTTAGAAGATAAAAGTACTCCAAGATGAAGTATATAGAGTGAGAATGTCCTTAACAACCACTAGAGGTATAATCATATAGACAACCAAAGAAATTTTCGAGAATATGCAAGCTCAAGTTACCTAAAAAACAATCAACACCATTTTCCAAAAGTATATAGAGGTAAAGGAGAAGGCCATGAAAATAAAAGGGACATTCGAGAAGTTTATGGAGAACTAGAAGAAGGCTTGAGTAGCTCGGGATGAGTAGTTGGGGGCCTATTGGATAGGAGTTTTGGATAAGTTTTGTTAAGTTTAGGGATCTGCGCCATAAGAATAAAAGATAGAAGATGTCCCAAAGCATGAAATGGAAGATAACTTTAAGGAGTCAAAGTGCACAATGGAGCGGTGTGCAAAAGGAAGAAAGTAGTTAGGATTTTGGGACATTTTTTAAACATTGTAACGAGCTTAGCCCTATTTTGATGTATAAATATGTAAAGGGTTGGGGTAGATAACGGGTTAAGAATAATGAAAGGTTATGGTGCATTGTGCATGATTTGAGTGTTTTGGCTAAGTATTTGGATGAGAGGACTGAGGAGCAAGGCTCATGCTACAACATAATGACTAGGCAAGTTTGAGTGATGATTCTTATTACATTTTTTTGTAAGATCAGTGCGTAGCTATAAGAAGAATATGAATGACTAATATAAGAAGCCAATCCTTATGGGAGTAGCTCAGATTGGGGTGAACCATGTTAAAACTTATGTCTTGATGTGATGCCATGTTTGTGATATGTTGAATGTTTTGTAGAATGGTTATGTTATTGATATTGCGCAGTGATGAAAGATTAGTAATATGAATGTGATATTCATATATTTTTTTATAATGTCACACACAAAAGTCACTGGTAAATGAATAAATTTCAAGTAATTTCACGCACACGATATGTTGTATGATAAATTAATTGTTAATTGATGAATTAGCGCACACAGTAAGAACATGTTGAATACCTCACTTCCCTTCATCACTGTTTATCCCCCCAAGATGCCTCGGGTGAGACTTCACTTGCTTGCAGGTGATTTCAAAAGGGTCGATGTTTAAGGGTTTTATTGGTGTATTGATGATTATCCCCGAGTCTGCCCACTATGCTCGAAAAACACTCATCCCTATAATATATAACATTCTTACAACTTCATAAGGATATGGAATATTTTAAAACATTGCAAGTAACATATAAAATCATGGAAAACCTCATTCTACCACATTATTAGTTTACCCATAGTTGTATCGCCACCATAGGAGCACAATAATGGGTGGAATGAAATATGAACCTCATCTAGAAACATTAAAAAAATCTACAACATCTATAATTCATTTTAGAGGGAATAATATAGGTCATTTTAATTTATTTTTTTTGTTTCATCAAATTTCCTTTTTTTAAATTTTCATTTTACTTCATAAATTGGAAGATATTGTGAATTGACAGATGAAAGGTATATAACATATAAAGTTTTCCCATACCTCAAGTTTCATTGAGTGTTTTCTCATTTTATAGGATAAAATATAACAATATCTATATACCAATGGAAATATGTCTTTAATACCTAAAATGAGTCTTTGATGGAAATTCAATTTATTCACCTATATTAGAAGTTATAAACAAATTCAAAACAAGATATAAACTATCGCAAAAGTCATGATTTTTTTTCATACGGCTTTTTTTTTCTAGATTTATTCAATCTTATTGTAATTTCTATTTTTTTAACAATGAAATTGTTTGATCAGTCAAAATACCCCACATTATAAATCAAGAACAAGGGAAAGATTGTCATTACCAACTTAGATATGGGTCATCAACAAACATAATGTTATTGGTTAGCCACACAAAACCATTCTTGTCATTAGATATTGGAAGATTGTGAGCATGTTCTTATGATAAACATAACGAGGTCTCATTTTTATTTAGCATAAGTGAAATGATTGGGACCATAATTTTATAAGGGGAGGGATTAATCTAGAAAGGGATTATAATATATCCTTGGATGTATAATCCATTATGTCATATTTATATCAAATGTGAAATGGAACATGATGGACATGTAATTTATGGAGTCAATCTTAATCGAAGTTGAATTTATCTACAAGTCAATATTATAAAAAAGGGGATTGGTTCAAATATTAGGAGGGATTATAATATAAAATTGGATGTATAAATCATCATGTCATATTTTTATTTTATCAAATGTGAAATGGAATATGTTTGGACATGTAATTTATTGAGTCAGTCTTAATAAAAGTTCAATTCATTTACAAGTCAATATTATAAAAAAGTAGTAGAAGAGTTAATATGGAACATGTTTGGACATGTAATTTATTGAGTCAGTCTTAATAAAAGTTCAATTCATTTACAAGTCAATATTATAAAAAAGAAGTAGTAGAAGAGTTAATATTAAGAAGAAAAGATCCTAAAATTTGATTAATCACATGTAATGGTTCATCTTAATATAATCCTTAGTCTCCAACTCTATCCCTTATAATTGTCATGTATTATATTATGTGTTATCATTTATTAATTTTTATGTTTTTCATTAATGTGCATTCTAACTCTATCCCTCATAACTTGTCATGTATTATATTATGTGTTATCATTTGTTAATTTTTATGTTTTTAATTAATGTGCATTCTAACTATAATACTAGTTTTTAGGTCAATTCCATTGCATATTTTCATTTCTAATATCTTTCAATTACATCGTTTAAGTCTTTTGGATCTTATCTTTAAATATAAAGATCATTTATACTTTGGGAACATGTTTCCACTTTCCTAATCTAGGAATTAGTTGGTCATTTTGTAGTTTAAGCTTATGTGCTAGGGCATGATGTGTCATCTTTTAATACTTGGATGAGGAAAATATTTTGGAATATATGTACATTATTGGACATATTATTGAATCAAATATTTATGGTTTTTTTTATGACATTTTTCATGTGTTATATATGATTATGAATAACATTAGATGTTGCATGTAGGTGTTATTTTTAATTATTAATGATTTAATAATGTTTAATGTGATTATATTATTTTATGATGATGATTTGCGATGATAATTTGATTATTTTATAATGATTATGATGTTATTGGTGGTGGTGATTATTCAGTATGCTTGTATCCTTAAAAAAATTGGCAACTATAAATGTGCATATTCTTAGACATCAACATGATGATGATGATGATATTATACATGTTTTTCATCATTCAAAAAACTTAAAAAAATTAAAGGTTCATTTAGTTAAAGTATGACATTAAAAGGAACATAAGTGAATTGGTTAAGTATTTTCCTTTGGACATGAATGGACTCATTGTACATTTAGATATTAATTCATTGCATCTTGCGTCTATGAGAATTCAAAAACAAGTTTGAGGACCATATGTGATTTAAATCATAAGATAAAATATTGATATCTCATTCATTTAACTTCAATGACTGCAAAAATATTATTATCACAAAGAGATGCATTGGTGCATATAGACCCATGACATTTTCAGTCACATTTTTCATTTTTTTCCATGAAAACAATTTAGGCCAAGTTGCCTAAATTGTCATTTGAAAATAAATAAACAATGATTAGTGAGTTCCATAATTCATCTACTATGTTGAATTTATCAAAAAAATATAGCTCCAATTACACCCTTGTCCATGATCCCTCACCACCCATACAACCTTATAGAAGAAACAATTTTGTATAAGGTCATTCATCAAATGTTAAAGAACCAAATTTGGATCCTAGGGTAAAATACCAATACCCTGCATGCTAAATCTTAGTGAACGCATAGGTACAATGGTGCTAAATCTTGGTGAACGCATAGGTACAATGGTGAACGCATAGATACAAATGGTAGCATTTCGTTTTGAGTCATAGATTTCATCTTTGTCCATAAGTACCACTTAGGTTAACTATCATAAATTGTATGGTAAGGTGATACACATATTTAAACAACTCAATAACAACAAGTCACTTCAATGATGCTTCTATTCGATCCAATTTTTTTGAATATGATAGTATCGATGACACCCTTTTCCATGACTCCTTAATCATACAGGCTCATAGAATAAGCAAATTTGGATAGGTTATTTAGCTGAGTGTTAAAGAACTATGTTTGGATCTTAGCATTAAATATCTATATCATGTGCATTCGACCTCAATGATTAAATAAATATGATATTTCCAATGAAACTAACATGCCACAATAAGCAACATGCTCTTCAGAGGCACTATTTCCATTTTTGAAAACCTGGGGACCATTTACGTCAAGTGTCCTAAATTGTCTGGGAAGGTTAGCTACATCTAGATAATGGTGAGTTAGTTCAACACACTATCTACTCCATTCAATTTATCTCAACATTATAATTCCATATCACCCTTATCCATTATTCCTTGACCTTACAAATTTGTAGAAGAAATTATTTCAGACTAGGTTGTTTAGTTTAGTGTTAAAGCACTAGATTCAGATCCTGGCGTTAAAGCACTAAATTCATATCCTAGTGTCAAATCACAATATCTCACACATTTTATCTTGATGAATACATAGAGTTGATGTGCAGAGTGGAAATCAAATCTTGCAATTAGAGGCTTGTCTTTGCAGTGAATGGTTTGATGTTTTTTCTTCAAGGAAGATTTCGGTCAATTATTTTAAAACATTTATCAAGGTGAGTTAGTCATAGAAGGAAATCAATAATGGTGATTCAATTAAATTAGTTTTATACTCCATTGTATTTTCCTCAATATGTACTTTCAATGTCCTCGTTCCTGATGGTCCCTCAACCATACAGCCTTGTAAAAACACCTCATCTTATTTGCATTTTCTCATTGAAAGAACTCAAAGAATATAAATGAAATGGAAAAAGATAAACAAAACTAAATTCAACAATAAAAAATACAAATGAGTTGTATTTAAATAAGAAGAGGTCATTTATCCAATTTTGAGTTGGTGTTGTCTAAAGACAACAATGTCCTTATCACCTTCACCTGCCACCTTCACCTGGCAAAGATCCAATTATAACTAGGGTACATAAAAAGATTGTGTTAAAGCATTCAAAATAAAATAAGATAAACTCAAAGAAATTATAAAAGATGAAATTTAAGGAGGAATAACTTGCCTACAAATAATAACATATCAATTTCATCACTCACTCGAGTAGGCAATTTGGATCTTCTATGTTGTCGACAATATCCATCAATTTTTCATGATCAAAATGAGGTACAAACTAGCATATGTATGACATTTTTTTTTTTTTTTCGAGTTTTCATAACTTGATGTTTGAATCGACTATTAAGTTTTTCAAGTGTTATACAACAACACCTATTATGTAATCCTAACATGCATACAAATTATTAGTTTTATTTTTATTTTTGCAACTAGTGTAAAGTATTCAACTTTAACAACCATCGATCCAATTGAAACTCATTATTGTGAATGTTAAGTATTCAACTTTAACCACCATTGGTCCAATTGAAACTCATTATTTTCATGATCTATTACTATTTGAATTATGGTTTTTAACAACATCCATCAAGTTTTGATGATCGAAATGAGGTACGGACTAATATACCTATGGATTAGCTTTTTTTAAGTGTTCATAACTTATGTTTGAATCAACTATTAAGTTTCTCACATGCATACACATTATTAGTTTTATTTTTATTTTTGCAACTAGTGTAAAGTATTTAACTTTAAAAACCATTGATCCAATTGAARCTCATTATTTTCAGTGTAAAGTATTCAACTTTAACCACCATTGGTTCAATTGAAACTCATTATTTTCATGATCTATTACTATTTCAACTATGGTTTTTAACAATATCCATCAAGTTTTGATGATCCAAATRAGGTACGGACTAATATATCTATGGATTAGATTTTTTTAAGTGTTCATAACTTATGTTTGAATCAACTATTAAGTTTTGCATGATCCAAATGAGGTACAGACTAATATAACTATTAAGTTTCGCACATGCATACACATTATTAGTTTTATTTTTATTTTTGCAACTAGTGTAAAGTATTAAACTTTAAAAACCATTGATCCAACTGAAACTCATTATTTTCAGTGTAAAGTATTCAACTTTAACCACCATTGGTTCAATTGAAACTCATTATTTTTATGATTTATTACTATTTCAACTATGGTTTTTAACAATATCCATCAAGTTCTGATGATCCAAATGAGGTACAGACTAATATACCTATGGATTAGATTGTTTTAAGTGTTCATAACTTATGTTTGAATCAACTATTAAGTTTTGCACATGCATACACATTATTAGTTTTATTTTTATTTTTGCAACTAGTGTAAAGTATTCAACTTWAACAACCATTGATCCRATTGAAACTATTTATTTTCAGTGTAAAGTATTCAACTTTAACCACCATTGGTCCAATTGAAACTCATTATTTTCATGATCTATTACTATTTCAACTATGGTTTTTAACAATATCCATCAAGTTCCGATGATCGAAATGAGGTACGGACTAATATACCTATGGATTAGCTTTTTTTTTAGTGTTCATAACTTATGTTTGAATCAACTATTAAGTTTCACACATGCATACACATTATTAGTTTTATTTTTATTTTTGCAACTAGTGTAAAATATTCAACTTTAACAACCATTGATCCAATTGAAACTCATTATTTTCATTGTAAAGTATTCAACTTTAACCACCATTGGTCCAATTGAAACTCATTATTTTCATGATCTATTACTATTTCAACTATGGTTTTTAACAATATCCATCAAGTTCTAATGATCGAAATGAGGTACAGACTAATATACCTATGGATTATCTTTTTTTAAGTGTTCAAAACTTATGTTTGAATCAACTATTAAGTTTGCGAAGTATTATACAACAAAACCTATTATGTAATCCTAAAATGCTTACACCTTATTAGTTTGTATTTCTGCAACTAGTGTAAAGTATCCAACTTTAACAAACATTGATCCAATCAAAATTGATTATTTTCATCACATATCACTATTTCAAGTATGGTTTTCATCCCCTCTAGGAAATGTTCCAAACAATAGTCTGCATCCCATGCATAATGTTTACAATTGGATATACATGAAATATAGAATGAAATACAAACTGTTGGCAAATATTGACCAAGCAACGAATGTGTGTTGATGGTTGTTGTCATTGATGGCAACAGGAAGGAGAAGAGAGTCGGAGGTTAGCTCATCGGAAAATCGGAGTTTCCGTGGACATGAAACTCTTGTATATTGGAATCGCGATCCACAATTTCCGATAGGAGGTTTGAACCGTCCATTTGCGAGAACACGTGGCAGGAGATCCGAACGAGTCGGTATTCGGCGTTTCTGCGTTCTCGGTGACAAGAGGCTCACAACCGCGGGAATCGCGATATCCTGATACGTGATTTATTGATGGAGGTAAGCACCTACTGGGGTCCAGGTGACAGCGCAGAGGACAGGTGGCATCGGAGAATCGGGAATCAGAGTTTCATGAGTCCCGTGTTCAATTACAATAGAAACCCCGATTTCGCAATATGCGATATCACGATTCAATCTCAGCCATTGAATCAAGAATGAGATCTAGACCGTCTATTCATGTGGATGCGTGGCATCCTAGAGGCCCCATCGAAGAATCGGGGATCGGGACTTTGAAATGTCCAGTTCACTCGACAACGAAAACCCCAAAATCGCGATATGCGATCTCGCGATTTGATCACAGCCATTAAATCAAGCAGTGATCGGGACCATCCATGTGTAAACAGGGGGCTTCATCAGAGAATCAGGAATCGGAGTTTCACAAGTCTCGTGAACAATGACAACGAAAACCCCGAAATCGCGATATGCGATTTCGCGATGTAATCGCAGCCGTTGAGCCAAGATTGCATCTGAACCGTTGATTTAATCCACGAAAGCACACCACGTCAGCAAAGGGACACGTGGCACAACCAGGGAATGACAGGTGTCAGGCATATTCAACACTTCAAGCACATGAAAGTCATGAATCAGAGTGACACGTGGCAGAATCTAACACGTGTCAAACCAGTGTGACGTCAGCAGAGGCATCGATGATCGGGACCGTCCATCTGAGGGACAGGTGTCGAAGATCAAGGCACCGTTAGCATATCAGACATCGGGAAATTGGAGTTCCTGATGTTGAAGGAAACGAGATATCGAAAGTCCCGAAATCCCGAAGGTATCGAGACCGTCCATTTGAGGGACAGGTGTCGGAAATCAGGAGCGAGTCGGCATATCGGAAATCGGGATATCGAAGATCCCGGGCACAAAGGTTCTGTGCATTTCGAAATTGCGATCCACGAAATCCCGATGAGTGGGGTACAACTATCAGCACAGCAGCGAAGGAGGACAGAGGCGTAGTAGAGGCCAGTTGTTAGCATATGAATGGAGCGTTGGGATTTGGACGATCGGGAATCACTGGGTGAATGCATTGATGCATCACAAACCCCGTAGCCCCGACGGGGTTAGGTTGTGATCATGGGTAATGGTCATATGGACCATTGTGTAGCCGGATGGAGCTAAAGCTCGGGAAATCGGGGATCGGGAATCCTGGAGGCATGTACATCGTGACATCGAAAACGCCGAAACCCTGATGGGAGGTTTGACTAAGGTCATGTGTAGATGGTCATGTAGGCCAAGGCCTGTAGCCAGCAGGGCTAGCGCATGGAAAGGGATGCGCGTAAGGTTAATTCAAAATTTAAACAGGAGCCCGATTTCCTCCGAGCAATAAATATGGGACCCAATGAGCTTTGAACCAGTCCAGGACCAATGGGTTTAAAAAGGGGGTCGATGCTCTCGGCAGTGTATGAAGTTGGAGGATGCGGAGTCAATTTTCTGATAGTAGGGATATCTACTGGTGGGTGAGGCCATTTGAGCAGGCATCATGGCAGGTTTGAAGAAAGAGGAACCTTCCTGTGGAAGTCGAGCAGCAGATCTACATTGACAGAGAGATCTCAGTTGTGGGTTATGCAACCATGAGATCAGAGGCATCTACTCCAGGTTTATTGAGTTATTTTAATATGTGTCCTTTGGTAAATGCCTGGTAGTCTGTAGATCTGTGTTTACTCTTGAGATAATTTCTGTTACTGTCATTGCCTGATCTAGTGTGAAAATTAATGAAACGAGGTCAACAGTGAGTATGAGGGTTAAACCCTTCAGCAGTATCAATCTGCCAGTAGAAACTGGTGCTATCATCAGGGGGTTGAAACTCCCTTCTAGGAAAGGGTGGTAAACGAGAGAAGGTTGTAGCCTTCTGCAGGTAGAAGCCTGCGTACTAGTATGAGTCTGCACTAGTACATTGTTGTAGAATGTTTTCTTAATAATATTCATTGAAGACAGAGACAACAGCAGCGGTGGTTTTCTCCCGAT
>ML818437.1:174153-198217 GCA_009831015.1 Picea engelmannii | reverse complement strand
CCTATTTTTTAGGGAAGGTGGAGGATCTCATGGATGGTTGAAATATTTCCTCCTTAAAATCCTTGAGAGATATTTCCTCCCCAAAATCCTTAAGAGATATTTTCTCCCTAGATATCTTAGAGATCCCTTTCTTAGTGGATCTGATGAGAGATCCTCTCCATGGTGGTTAAACCTCCAAATCCTATAT
The DNA here is from genome assembly GCA_009831015.1 of Picea engelmannii. Classification (NCBI taxonomy): domain Eukaryota; kingdom Viridiplantae; phylum Streptophyta; class Pinopsida; order Pinales; family Pinaceae; genus Picea; species Picea engelmannii. The sequence goes on along the minus strand of ML818437.1, from coordinate 198,030 downwards.
AATGAGGGGTTTTCATGGAGGAAAGGAGAGGAGGAGTTTAGAGATACCAAACTTATGATCTCATGAGAAGTGGAGGAGAATAATCAGTGAATCTATTGTCATTCTGATCGTGGAGCTTTTGAGCAAGGGTTGGACAAGGAGAGCTTGATGAAGTTGTTGCACTCACATCTATGGCTGTAAGTATTATTCATTGTTGTTCTCATTAATACAATCAATGCTTGGCTTGTTTCTTTCAAACTTGTACTTGTTCCATATAAGTTTGTCTACAGTAGATGGATCTATCTTTTATCTAATCTCAATAGAGTAGGAATTTTTTGTACTTTTGTTTGTCTTGCAGGACCTACCAAGGAGCTCAAGATCGAGGCTCATCCTGGACCTTGTAGGGACAAATGACGTTCATAAGGTACACACCTTCCTCCTTCTCTTTTGTTCATCAGCTTGATTAGATCTAAAAGGAAGTCAGTTCCCATGTTAAGCACCTTCTGTCTTAGAGTTAAGGGTCTAGCTCTCAAGAGGAGGTCTACCTGTCCACGGGGAGATTTTCCTACAACAGAAATTCGTGACTCCACTGGGGATCGAATCAAAACTTTTAGTTTTGGTTTTCCTCATAGACCTTGTCTTACCCTTTGTTATTTTTAGACCTTTTTCACCCTGTATGTTTGATTTCATATGCTGATTGAATCCTTATTCCATCACATTCATCTTGATTGACAAAGTTTGACTGAGTTTTTGGTTTTTTTGACAATTTTCTAAGCTGTGGAAGCCTAGCGCTCCCTTGCCTATGTTAGAAAAGCGTTGGCACTCCCCCCTTGGCTTTGAACAGAGCATTATAACACTCTGGTGCCCCTTACACCAAAACACCACCCTTTCCTCTACAAAAAAACTTTCCAGGACTGTCTTTTCTGAAGTCCAGTCTCTGTTTTTTCCCTTGCTCAGCTTCTTGGTGCTTCAATACTTCTTCCTATTGGCCTTCAATACCTTGTTTTCTAAGGATTCATCTTCTTTTGTTTGGATTTTTTTGACATTTGTCCTTACTTTGCAATTTGTCCTTCACGATTTGGAGGCAATTTGTCGTTTCTTCTCGTTTGTCTAAATGAGTGAAAACTTTGTAAGGGGTTTCAAAGGTATTTTCTACTTTTCTTTCTGATCTTTGAATCATCGTGTCCAAGCTCTTTCTCCTTCCTTTTGAGATTTTGGTTTTCTTTCTCTTGTTTGATCGCAACAAGGGTGTGTTTTTGTTTATGTGAAGTTTGCTTCCAGTTTGCTTAAATCTCACAACTCTTGAAGTCCGATTAGCATAGGAAGCTTTACATCTACTGATCACCAGTCACATATAAAAAATTTAGCATTGTATTGGATTCCTTATGAGGACTATTGCATGAGGTCATTGCATCTTGGTGTTTGAAAGTGAAAGGAAAATCCTTCTCCTTCCCTTAAAATAGACATTCATTGAAAGAAAAGACTGATTATCATTTCTTATGCATGTTTTGGGAAATAAGTCATAATATCATCAGTCTTCACTCTCATACACCTCTGAGTAAAGAAAAACCACTAAAATCAATGCTTAACTAAAATTTATCATACTTTTTACATCTTTGTTAGCAAACCTACATTTGTTTAAGGTGTAGGGATTTGGAATAGGTTGAAAGGATAACTTTCCAAAGCTATCAAACAAACTTAGTATCTTGTGGTAGGGAGAGTGAAATCCAATTGTCATATAGGCTTTCTGGGATCCCCCTCTCACACAGGGGTTACACACGAGGTCACACTCAGGAGAGCTATGGAGATTAACCCTCTGTGGTTTGACTGATTGTAGTAGTTGGATCGTATTATGGGGGTCACTTGAAGGTATACCCACAATGTTGAGTGGAAGCCTTTCAAGTTGATTTCGAGCTAGATACCATGCCCTTACATTTGGACTAGACTATCGACTGTACCTGCCCAGGGGCTGACTACGAGTTGGTGACTTTGGTAGCCACAATCTTTAGGGTCTTACACAAGGTGACGGTGAAGGGAAGTCTCACTGTACCTGGAACAGATGTTGGTCAAACTCACTTGGGCTCCTTGGAGGGTAAATCCACAATTATTGTGTGGAAGCTTGCACCAAGGCATAAGTCCGTTAAGCAGGTCGCCAATGTAACTGATCCACCCGCTCTATCCCTGCCCCTTCCTATTTTGATCTCGCGATGTTGAATTTCATCACCAACTAGTGGTTTCATCGTAGGAAGATTTGTTTGATTGATTGCTTCTCAGATTCATAGTGTGTGTTGTTTTTTTTACTTAGTGGACCTTAGGTCGAGTCAGTATTAATGGCGTCAACTCTCAAGAGTACCAATGGAGGAACCCCTTGTCTCGAGGAACCTTACACCTTTCCTTCTTTTGGAAACTTTGGTCCTCTGTATATTACCACACTTAGTCTTCCAGGACTCACCATCGGATTACCAGTTTGGTTGTTCCCCGCTCCTGTGATCTTGAATCCTCCCAATGTTTCAGTTGCACCTAATACTTTAGATGTCAGTACACCACCCACACATCAACCTCACATCGAATTTTTTCCTTCTTCTCCCATTAAGTCTCCTTCCATTTCTCCTTCTTCGCCTAGTTAAATCTCTAAAGCAAGTAGTCAGGTTGATCAGAAGAAGAAGAAATAGAAAGAGAAGAAGAAGAAGAGCCCGAAAAGTACCAAGGCTCCAACAACATCCGATGTTGGATCCAAGCAGCCAGTTACTGTTAATAGTATTGGGAGTGTTGATGAGGTCAACAATATTAAGATGAAGAATCCGAAACCCAAATTCCCTTGCAGTCTTTGTAAGGGTGACCATTTTCTGAGGGATTGCCCCAGTCTTATCAAGGTCTTATAAATGTGGTCCTCCACATCATCGGCCTCTGTCATTCATGCCAATGATACCCCGTCAACTAGTGATGTTAAGGTTGGTAAGAAAAAGAAAACTATCAAGTTCCCTTGCATGTTATGCAAAGGTGATCATTACTCTCACCTTTGTCCTCGCATGGACGAGGCTTATTCTCTTTTGGAAAAAATTCAACTTCCAAAAGGTTATCGTGATATTTCCCCCAACCCATCATTAGTTGATGGACTGGTCAATCCAGTTCCATCCTCGGTTAGTCTGGTTGATCAGATGGTCAATCTAGTTTCCTCCTCGATTGAACCACAAACCCAAGTAGTTGATCTAGTTTCGTCATCGATCAACCCCACTCTTCATCAAAAGAGTGTAACCCAAGCGGTCGATCCATTTCCACCCGTCAACCCCATTCTCCCCTTGGAGAATGAAACCCAAGTGGTCGATCTGGTTCTGTCATCGATCGATCCCACTCCTCCCTTGACGAGTGCCAAAGTGATTGATCCAGTCCCTTCATCGGTCAGTCCCACCCTTCATCCGAAGAGTGCCAATGTGGTTGCTCCGATTACATCGTCGATCAATCCCACTCTTCCATTGAGGAGTGACAAAGTGACTGATCCAGTTCCTTCCTCGGTCAGTCCCACTCTTCCTCTAAAGAGTGCTAATGTGGTCGATCTGACCCCATCATCGGTCGATCCTACTCTCCATCTAGAGAGTAAACTCAATACTGACCACGTTTTTCTTGTTGATACAGAATCTACTGTGTTGGGGGGCATTCCTCCTTCTCTCGCGAAACCCCCTCCAAGTAATGAGGCCATCCTTTTTTATTGGGGTGCGCTAACTAGACCTCATCTTCCCTCTCACATTCCTTTCTAGATTATGGTATGGGTTTGTGGTCAGGATGTTCCTCACACGTTGATAGATGAAAGTGCATCCGTTAGTATTTTGTCCTATGTTTCTTGGCATGCTTTGGGTTGTCCTCAGCTTGCGTCGGTTACACAGAATCTGTTAGCTTTTAACAGAAGAACTAGCCAACCTTTAGGGACCCTTCCTCAGTTTCCTATAACTTTGGGAGGGAAAACTATCTTTATTGATTTCATGGTAGTCCGAGACCCCTTATATTTCGCTTTACTCCTTGGGCGGGATTATATCTATTCCATGAAAGCTATTGTGTCCACTCTTTTCTGTGTGATATCTTTCCCTCATGATGGAAGAATTGTGACTATTAACCAACTTTCGTTCATCGGTCCTGACTGGAGTACCTCCCTGAATGGTTCTTATATGACGCTAGTATTGCCCCCGCCGCATGTTAATTATGTGGCGTTGTCTCCCATGACTTCAACTTCCGATGATTTGGATGCGGTAGTTGACATGGTGATTTATTTGATAGGGCTATTGGAGCCTGATCTCCTTATCCGTGTTGTGGCCCTCAACATGTGCTCCTTCCAGAGTGATCATCTTCCATCCAGGGAAGATCTCTTGGAAGCCATGACCGAGTTTTGTCCCTTGACATGGTGTCCTTCCAAAGAATTCTCCTCTTGGAAGCCATGATCAAGAAGAGGTCACGAGCATAGTTTCTCTTCTCTGTGGAAAGATCGTTAAAAAATGAAACAGAAGCCCTGAGCATAGTTATTTCCTGTGTCAAGATCGTTAAAAAATGAACTGGTCACCTCTCTTGAACCTTATTTTCATCCACCCTTGTCCTTTTTCTCATCTAGTAGAGAAATTGGTGACAAACTCAAAGTCGGTGAATGAACTGAATCTTGGAGGGAATGTCTCCAGCCTTTGATGATCATTCTGGAGTTAAGCCACTAGCTTTCAAGCTGGGGGCATACCGAGCTTAGTCTTTGTTCTTTCTCGTGCTCGTAAATACATGAGAATGCATCCAGGTAAACTTTTATCTCTTTTTCGAACCTGTATGGATACATGAAAAAGGAACCCCCTGGAGTCGTCTTTAAGCTCTTTTCAGACTCTCTAAACATGAAAAGATTGTCGAGTGATCTTACTTCCTTTCCCACTCGTTAAAAGGTTTGAAAGGGCGTCTTTCGAGTGATAATTTATCTCTTTTTCGGCCTCGCGAGACTAACATTACTAAAAAGGACAACATTGGAGTCGTCTTTAAGTCATTTTCAGACTCTCTAAATATGAAAAACCATCAAGTTTACCTTCTCTGGACTCGTTAAACAATTATACATTGAAGGGCCCATATGGGACCGAACCCTTACTTCTTCCAGTTCGTTAAACAAAGGAAGAGGAACTTACCGAAGGTGAGTTATATCAAGCATGTGTTACCCTCCTCGAGCTCGTTAAATTAAAAAGAGGTACTCGTCTATCTGGATGGGGGAAAAATTGAAAGAAGCAAGCCAAGCAGTTTTTGGGAACATTACCAGTAACTCTTAGAGTCGCCCTTGAACATGGCACTTTGTCTTTGCACACATATTAATCTGTTGAACCTCTACACTGAACCAATCCTCTGAGTTTTTCTTACTCCTTTGGGTCACCTGACGAAAGTCACAGTATCCATTGCATCATCGTGTTTTGGTCCATGTCATGTTTCTGTTGTTGTGTCTCAATGTTCAAGGGAAGTATCTGCCTCGAGAGTCAACCATCAAAAATATCTCGTTTCAATACCCGTGTTAGTCCATGTTCATTTGATCTACCAATTACATATCTATGTCGGTTTCATGTCGTTGATGGGGGATACATCAAGGCCCTCCTTCGACGAGTCTATTCCTGTCGACTTCAACACATTATCCCGGAACTAGACTTAGAAACCAATTAGTACTTTGGGACCTGCAAGCCTCAATGGAAGGCCTCCTCACATTCGACAGTGGGTTTACATCATTGACCTTTGATCGGATGATTCCATGGGTGTTCGAATTCAGCTCATCCATTCACATTCATTGGAATGTACTAGGGTACCTTGGGAATCATTGACATCAATGATGATTTCCCTCGCGCTTGTTAACGGTTTACATCATTGACCGGTAATCAAGTGGTTTCTGCCATGTTCGACATCAGGACATCTATTCACATGTTTAGATTTGTACTACATCGAGATCGATAAGAAGACCCTGGGTTGAGTGATCACTCTGATATGTACTTTGCCCAGGCTGCGACGGAGTTTCTCTTGAACAATGACACATATACTGTCACATAGATCCACTTTGTATTGGTCGTGGCTATGTCTTTTCATCTTGTAGATCCACTATGTATTATTCATGGCTACGATTAATTCAGGTCATAGGAGTATAGATCCACACTGTATCCTTTTTGGCTATACCTTTTATCAATATAATTATGGATCCGTAGTGTATTTTATGGCAACCATATCTTGCAAGTCTTTATCACCCAAGCATAGGTATGTCTGCCTTGGGTTTGAAACATGTCATAGTATTTTTTGGATGTTTGTTTGCATCTTCTACCAGGTTCTCTGAGTCCACACCCTTGCTTTAAAGATTTGTAAAGTGTTTCGTCCATCATTCTCTCTTCTGACCTCACACTTTAGGGGGCATTTTGTTACACATGAAATTTGCACACCTAGGCACCTCGCCCTAAGTGTCGTAAAATGTCATATAAGTGTCTCATACATTTTGACACCATGGAATAACCTATGTCACAATCCCTAGTCAATGTGGAGGAGGGATATATTACATGAAGGCAAGAAATACCAAGTACACATGAATTATTATTAATATTCATGGAAAATGAATTGATTAAGTGTGAGAATCAAGTGCACATGAATTATTATTAATATTCATGAAAAAGAAAGTAGTTAAGTGTGAGAATCCACCTCACATTTGGTTTCCTATTTTTTAGGGAAGGTGGAGGATCTCATAGATGGCTGAAATATTTCCTCCTTAAAATCCTTGAGAGATATTTCCTCCCCAAAATCCTTAAGAGATATTTTCTCCCTAAATATCTTAGAGATCCCTTTCTTAGTGGATCTGATGAGAGATCCTCTCCATGGTGGTTAAACCTCCAAATCCTATATAATGAGGGGTTTTCATGGAGGAAAGGAGAGGATAAGTTTAGAGATACCAAACTTATGATCTCATGAGAAGTGGAGGAGAATAATTAGTGAAGCTATTGTCATTATGATCGTGGACCTTTTGAGAAAGGGTTGGACAAGGAGAGCTTGATGAAGTTGCTGCACTCACATCTGTGGTTGTAAGTATTCTTCATTGTTGTTCTCATTAATACAATCAATGCTTGGCCTGTTTCTTTCAAACTTGTACTTGTTCCATATAAGTTTGTCTACAGTAGATGGATCTATGTTTTAGCTAATCTCAATAGAGTAGGAAGTTTTTGTACTTTTTTTTGTCTTGCAGGACCTACCAAGGAGCTCAAGATCGAGGCTCATCCTGGACCTTGCAAGGAAAAACGACGTTCATAAGGTACACACCTTCCTCCTTCTCTTTTGTTCATCAGCTTGATTAGATCTAAAAGGAAGTCAGTCTCCATGTTAAGCACCTTCTGTCTTAGAGTTAAGGGTCTATCTCTCAAGAGGAGGTCTACCTATCCGCAGGGAGATTTTCCTACAACACCCACGTACCTTGATTCGTCTACTAAATATCTTCCAAGGGGTTCCTTCTAGAAATTCATAGAAAACAAATTATAGTGAAAATTCCAAGGTGTCTCAAGTGTAGAAGTGAAACCCCAAGACCTTGAGCTCCGATACCAAATGTTAGGAACCAAATATCAAGATAACATAGAAAAACATCAGAATAAGACTCAACGCCTTGAAAAAGAGAGAATTTTAGATAATAAGCCTCTTTGAAGGGGAAACCTCCTTATACACCACATAAATTCCCAATTGCAAGATGATTCCAAATGAAAAAGGTTGCATTGGTATATATAGGAGACTCAGAGGTACAATTACAACTAATGGACCCAAGCTGACATAAATAAAATAACATTACTAATGCAATATTCCCTAATTAAGGGGTAATGTGACACTATTTAGGGATTAACAAACTCCAGCTGTGATAATGGAATCTTCAACTTTCAGATAGTTGCAATTGTGCCTCCTGCACAATATCTTGACACAACTTGGTGGAAATAAAATACACAACATGACATACAATCTCATGCAACTACCCATAACAATTAAAACATAATGCAATCAACTTAAACATACATAGCAGAAAAACATAGATGAAGAAATGTCATTTAGGCACAACAATCAACAGTGAATAAGGAAATACTTAAAACGCACTGATCAATAATTAACCTGTCTTTCAGCATAATTAACACAGTGATTACAATCACGTATTCATATGGTTGTTTCTCTATTTCATGAGCACCCACAGCAAGAATTTAGCTCATTGTTCTTTTCTGACACATCCTCATGATCCTACCCACCATGTCATATGCATTATTGAGTTCCCTCCCCCTTACCATCCTCACTCTCTAGGCTCAGGAATCCCCTCCACTACTACATAGTCCCTCAGGGGATCCATCATTTTCCAAGGTGTTCTTGCATAAGGGGAGTGCCAACTCACTACCAGATTTTTTTTCACTGGAATTTGTAACTTATTGTAATCATAGGGTTCCATTGTCATAACAGTATCCTCCTTTCCAAGATTTTCATTTTTTAATATCCATCATCTCATTTGTATCACACACATACAATCATCATGAGATATCATCATAGCAATTTATTTATTTATTAATTTTCCAAATATGTTCTGTATAGGAAATCAAGTTTCCCAAGCACGAGATTTATTCTCAAGATGTTTATCTCTTGCAACAGTAAGCATCATTATTCCCTATGGGCTTACATCATTTCCATATCCAAGACCATTTTCTCACCTTAATTATGCCAAACAAATTGTTAGCATATTATAACATTTTCAATTATTAATTTCTCGAATCTGTTTTATACAAAAATATAGAATTTCCTAGCGATGAGATTTCTTCTCATTATGTTTATCTCTTACAACTATTGATATCAGTGTTCCTTATGGGATTACATCATTTCCATATCCAAGACTACTCTACCTGCAATTTCCTCAACTTTCTTTCAACCAAGCAAGTTTTTAGTATATCACACACGATATCATTTCAGTACAACATTTGCATTCAATTCATGAAGTGATTTTCATAATTATGTTAATATAACATTTCCATCACTTCCAACTATTTTTCATATTACATGGAATGAGACCATCATTCCTCATATATGCATTACCATCACCCAAAATTTTCAGAATGCAGTCAAACAATACCAATAAATAAACCCAATTTGCAAATACCCATGGCCACATATACACAATGCATCCTTGAATTGACTTTTGAATACAACATATCAATGTCATGTATTCCACCATGTGAGTTGGAAGGTATAGCCATCACCTTAACATATTATCCAGGCTCTTTCCAATTATGTGTTCAATTATTTGGATATCTTCCTCTTCAACCCATACACAACACTAGGAGCATGATCTCCCAGTGCTATCTAGTGTCGGCAAAGAGGTTGCAGTCCAATCATCAATTAAATGGGGAAAGACCATTAAACACATGTATGGCGTTATGGCCCTTCCATTTCCAACCACATCATGGCCTCACACATGGTCATCCCTAATGGTATTCATTTCTACTATGGGAGTATATCTCTTGACTAAACTTGGTTATGATCTCATAACCCACATAACATACCACTAATAATATATAATTTCTTTCAAGTATTAAATAACATGTGTACCTCCAAAGCTTTCTTCCTTTACACATCAATCCAAATATTGACTTTAATTGAGGGAATTCTTACCTCAATTCCCTTCATCATTTTATGCAACATAAGCAATGAGTTGCATACCTGCATGGATATTATAGAATTACTTGATGCTACATGATCATTTGATATTTTGTAGAAGCTCCTCGGATCCCTTCACCAATTCTCTTGGTTATTACTCTTACCATCCTCCTTTATCTTCATATGTATGGTGTTTGTATACAATAACAGCATCATCGTCACCCTAATTTTCATCCATGCTATAAAATTCTCCTAGATACACAATCCATCATTAGTTATACCCAAATATCATAGCATCATTAACTCATTCATATGTGTGTGTGTGTGTGTGTGTGTGTGTGTGTGTGTTAGCAAACTAATATTAGTCTACACTCATGCCATATACATGCTTAGGCATGTCCACATGTACCCATGCACATTAATATGCCTTAAGCAATTAATATTTCATGCCTATTTCCTGCACATGCATTCCATATTTATTGTATGCATTATACATCAATTCTATCATTAAGTCCAATGCATATCTATTTTAGATTTGATTAATTATTTATTATTGTTTTTGTAGATGGTTATCCTTGAGTTATTGTAGAGCCCCATTTCCCTTTGTATTTCCATTCTTCTCAACTGTGCACTATTGGCCCCTATTCTAAGCTTTTCATTCAAGCCCCACTTGGACATTCTGCATTTCGAGCCACTAGATCCACTAGTTTTTCCATCTTACAATTGTTTCCTTTATGCAAAGAATCATGTCTCCCAACATATTTTGGCTAGAATTCTCAATATACATAGTGTTATAGCATGCACTACCCCATTTGAATAATAACACTCCCCATTCCTTGACCCAACCGATATTAAAGTACCATTATCATTGATTGGCATTTCAACATTCTGAAATATTTTTTGTCATCTTTCTAATACTCTTTTCCATACATGGATTTTCTCAATTTTAAATTCCTTTCTTCACTTCATTGAGTGATTCACCATGAAGAACTACTTGGCCACTCAAGACCACTCTCCTCCAAATGGAATGCTACACTTCTCCATTTTCACCTGTACTCTGCTTTTTCTACGCACTCTGATAATAGAGGTAGCTTTCTTTCTTTGGGGTACTTTTAACCAAAAGTTATTATATCATACCAAATAATTTTTTCTTCATGCATTCCCATACTTGCACATGGATATGACTCATCCAATCCATGAGTCACACCTCATCTCATGATATCCTTTTTCCTTCTCTTATAGCAAGCTTTGTATCCCTCACTATATTTCTACCTTCAAGGCTATGGAGTCCTCCTTAACTCCTTGTACATGCAATGAAATTCTTCACCTACTGGATTCAATATTTATGTGACAAATTCTATTGGTTTTCCTTTGCAAACCATGCAGACTCTATAGTAGCTTAATACTAATATTCCTTTGTTCTTCCTTAGATCTTTGTCAACCTTTCATTATCTTCCCTACAGCTCTATTGATCCGGATTATTTTGAGAACAACATGAAGGAAGAAATATAACCAAGATATAACAATGAAATACACAAAAATATAGAAGAGAACACAAAAATACAATGACACCCAACTTCTATTACTTAATAAGATAGAAAAACATTGTAGAATACAAACTGGAAAAATAGGGTAGCTTATTTCTAAAAAGAAAGAGATGTTGGCTATGCTTCATTCAAAAGAAGCTTTACATCACACTCCATTGCATGCTTAAAGGGACTCCTTCACCTCAATTATATATGAGAGAGTGAGAGGAGAACAATTCCCATGATGCATATAGGATAAATTGGACTAAGTTTATAAAATGCCATAGGCATGTAAAATACTAGGACTTCCCGGGGGGTCACCCATCCTAGTACTACTCTAGCCTGAGCATGCTTAACTATGGAGTTATAATGGAATTTGGTGCATTAACGCTATGTTGTAGGAATGTACATAAAACCACTAGGAAATCATTACATGGTGTCTGTAATTAACAAATGAATATGACATTACATTCCATTCTCCATCAAAAGGGTGAATGTCATGGTTTATCAAAACCATAGGCTCAAGATGGTGATTCAGTGAAAAATATGGATGGCCACCAAGATCCATCTGGATCATTCCTCCCCTCTTAGGAAGAAATGGTCCCCATTGTATCAAGTTCCCTTGGGAGACGGGGAGACTTCTGCTAAATCTAAAGCTTGGTACGTTGCTTGCCTTGCTGAAGAAGTTTTCCTTCTTAGCTTGTTGAAGGTTGTCATGAACCTGTTTTTGGAGGGATTGGATCCGTTCAACCAATATAGCTACATGATCTACCTGAGTGTGGGAGGACTCTGTCGATGAAGATGCAACATGAAGAGTATGAAGGGTTTTGTTATAAACTTGCTTGACTGGGAAGTGTGGAGGCACCCCCATAGGTGCAGCAAGAACATCTTGGTACTCTTCTACAATCTTGTTGATCTTCTTATGTTGGATAGAAAGGTCTTGGGCTAAGGCTGCAGTGGTTGTAGTGTCCTTTTGTTCACCTTCTGATCAGATTGTGAAGAGGCTAAACTTTGTAGTATGAGAGATTACATTGTGGCGTTATTTTGGTGGGAAAATAGTCAGAAATACCTCTAGTATCCGGTACAGCTGACCCCCCAGAGTAGCAATGATGCTACGGGGTCGAGACTCATAAACGGCATGACGCCTCCACATATATGGTTGGCCTAATAGAAAATCATAGACTTCTAGTGGGGCAACATCACACAATACCTCATCCTTGAAGGGCTTGATGTCATAGGATAGGTGACACTATTGGCTAACATGAAGATATTGACCCTGGCAAAGCCACCCGATGTTGTATGGTTATGGGTGTGGTGTTGTTGGCAAATCCAACTACTTGAAAACCATATGGATCTCAGTGGCCATCCACATTTTTCACTGAATCGCCATCTTGAGCTTGTGGTTTTGATAAACCATGATATTCACCCTTTTAATGGGGAATGGAATGTAATGTCATCTTCATTTGTTAATTATAGTGATCTAGGTGGATATTGGTGGCCACCCACCTATTCCAACTGGATCCTCTCGTCCATTTTTGTTTAGCACGTTCTTTTGTACTTCTTTGTAATTGTGGGTTATACACTTATGGGGTTATCTGAATCCCCACACATCCTCCAAGTGGATACGAGTGGCCTCTTGCCTCGTCCAACTGGATTATTTTGTATGATTTCAAGTCAACACATCTTGATGTACTTCCAAGGTCGTTTTGGGGCCCTAAACATTTTTTTTTTGGCTTGCCACAGTCAAATTGTTTTGTACTTCTTTGTAATTGTGGGTTATACACTTCTGGGGCTGTCTGAATCCCCACACATCCTCCAGGTGGATACAAGTGGCCTCTCACCTCATCCAACTAGATTATTTTGTATGATTTCAGGTCAACACATCTTGATGTACTTCCAAGGTCGTTTTGGGGCCCTAAACATTGTTTTTTTGGCTTGCCACAATTAAATTGTAGACAGAGTCAGATTTTGATAGCGGAATGTGTAGTTCTCAGAAAGATATTTCCAATGGGATATCACACGCCTAAAATGGAGGTCGTATGAAAAATTTACGACCCCAGGCAGTTGAGGTACCAACTTACCCATAGGGGCCCACATGACTTTTGGCATTTCACCTTCTAGGGTTAGGTTTTTGGATGTCTAGGGTTTTGGCATTCATAAGTAATATCAAAAAATCCTTTGGAGCCTCATTGTAATGATTCTACTTGGATGGATGCACGTAGAAGCCACATCTCTTCTCAGAGATAGCTACCACCATTCGAGCAGGTGTTTCAATTCTGCAGTTTCACAATTTCATCCTATTTCATTTATATAATAGAAGATATTGTTCACTGGATATATGTGTTATTCTTCATATCTCTGTGTTTATTGTATTCAATCTGTAATCAGTTCATTCTACTCCTAAATCCAGATAATTGGTATTAGAGCGGTCTGCTCTTCATTTATTTTTCTTCGTGCATGTCTCCGACAAGATCTGGGTACAATAAGTTGGGACTCAAACTAATCGAGTCATTGCAAGATCAGTCATTCCAAGCTTGACAACAACCCATGGGGGATGAAAAGGAAGATGATGGAGTAGGAGATCATATTAAAATTTTGCTCAAGAAATACCTCGCACGACAAAGGAACGAAATGATAGACAACTTTGTGTGGATCCTTCGATAGCTACCCATAGGAGAAGCATCTTCATCAAGTGGCCATGCAACCCCCTTCAAGGTACACGTAAATTTTTATATTCCATTATTTGAAGGGTCGATAGATGTGGATGTTCTAGATAAATGGTTGAATCTACTCGAAGGGTATTTTTTGGTCCACAATTTTTCCGATAGGGAAAAGATTACTTTTGCACTCCTCAAGGCCATCCCCCATGTTAAGGATTGGTGGGATACTTACTCTAATCAAAGGTTCGTAGAGGAATATGAAATATTTAAAGTTGCCCCTACATGGGATTCCTTCTGGGACGCCATTAAAGAACAGTACTACCCTCTTGGAAGCTACGAGGACCAGTATACCAGATGGACCACCCTGCATCAAGAAAGGGACCAGAAAGTACCATATTTCACCAATATTCTCCATAACTTGCGCACCAAATTGGGTATCAAAGACTCTGACCGTCATCTGGTGCTAAAATACCATGGTTTTTTTCATAGATACATTCAAATAGAAATGGAGTTTCTGGACATCACCTCATTGGGAATGGCTTATAGATATGTTGTCAAGATCGAGCAGAAATTTAAGAAGAAGAGGCAAGAGTTTGGATCTGCAAACTCCACACAACCAAAGCAGGGAAAAGGCAGCCCCAACCCACACAGCAAGGGACCAAGCCGAGATGGTCACTCTCAGGACAATTAGTCCAAGCCACAACAAAAGAAGGGAAATGAGAAGATGAAGAAGGACATGGGAAAATGGTGTGAGTACCATAAAATCCCTTGGCACAACACTGAAGAATGTCGCTCCAAGCAGTCACTCATGGTCGAGCAGAAGGATTCTAGTTCCAAATCAAATCCCAAAGGAGGGAAGCATATTATCGATGTTGAACCCAGTGCTACTGTCACTACCACTAAAATCCATTTAGGAGAACCGGAAGAACCAGAGGAAGGGGAACGCCTATTTCATTCACATATGTGGGTAAAGGGGGCTCTGCTTCATTTCATTGTCGATAGCGGCAGTCAGAAAAGATGATTTCAACAAAGGTCATCAAGCGGCTATACCTACCAACGACACTGCACCCGCAGCCCTACACCATCGACTGGCTTTGCCAAGGAAGAGATCTATGTGTCAGCCAACAGTGTCATCTACCCTACGGCATCAAGCCTTTCAAAGATGAGGTATTGTGTGATATTTATCCCCTTGAAGTTTGTGATGTTATTTTAGGAAAACCATATTTGTGGAAGCGTCATGATGTGTATGAGTCTAGACCCCATAGTGTTATTATTACTTTGGGTAGACAATTGTACAGGATACCAAAGGTAGTGTCACCTACCGCTATTTCTTTAATCTCTGTTAAGAAATGCAGTAAGGTCATTTCATAGATCAATAAGTTCGTCTTCTTTTTGATCCATGATCATAGTAAGCAGAAGGTCACCGCCAAATCCGTCGCCTCTACACAGAGCCTCTCTTTGCAGCAAAAGCAAGTGGAAAGGATCGTGGAAGAATACAGAGACATCTTCTCCTCACCCACCAGGGTACCAATGCACTGCCAAGTCAAGCATCTAATTGATATGAGCCCTGGTGCACCTCTACCTAATGGACCAATCTATCATCGCTCGTTGATGGAAAATGACGAAATTAGGCGTCAGATCCAAGAGCTTATTCCAAAGGGGCACATTAGACCCAGCTCCTCCCCATTCAAAAGCCTGATTGTACTGGTGTAGAATAAGTATGAGACTTGGCAACTCTGCATTGATTACAAAGCCTTAAACAAAATCACATTCAGGAACCAGTACCCAATTCCTAGGATTGATGACCTTCTTGACCAACTCAAGGGGAAAAAGTTCTTCAGCATGATTGACCTAAAGTTTGGCTACCGCCAGGTTCCCATCGCACCAACTGACATAAAGAAGACAACCTTCAAATCTAAAGAAGGTCTCTTTGAATGGTTGTTCATGCCCTTTGTCTTAACAAATGCACCAAACACTTTCATGAGGTTGATGGATGATGTATTGCTACATTTCACCAACTCCTTTGTGGTGGTATATTTGGATGACATCCTCATCTTCAGCAGAACTTGGGAGGAGCACATGCGGCATATTTAGTATCTTTTGAGCACTCTACAACAGCACAAGCTATATGCCAACTTGGAAAAATGCTCTTTTGGAATGAACAGGGTCCAATACTTGGGCTACATTGTTGATGAGCATGGGGTACATGTTGATCCATCTAAGATCCAAGTCATCTGTGACTGGTTAGCACCGACCACACTAACTGAGCTTTGGATCTTCTTAGGACTGGCCAACTTCTATCAATGGTTCATTTTTGGATTCTCCCATATTGCATGGGCCCTCAGCCAGGTGACCAAGGGCAATGGTGGGGAAAATTTCATGTGGGGGAAGGAACAACAATGAGCATTCAATGATCTGAAGAATCGCTTGTGCTCAGCTCCAGTACTCTCCTTTCTCGATCTGTAGCAACCATTCGAGATTGATACTGATGCATCTGACTATGTTGTAGGCGCAGTTCTCACTCAACACGGCCATCCGGTGGCATACCATAGTGAGACACTCTCAGATACTTTCTAGAAATACCCCACCTATGACAAAGATATGTATTTCATTGTACAAGCCTGTTGTAAATGGAAACATTACATTATGGGAGACGATCATCCACACTGATCACAAGCCTCTACAGTTCATATAGACACAGGGGAAATTGCAGAATGATTGCCATCAAAAGTGGTCCACCTACCTGCAGCAATTCCATCTCAACATCAAGTATAAGACAAGGATCTCAAATCATGTCATTGACTACCTCAGTCAACCTCTTGTGGCTGCACTCACCAATTTTCTCCATTCATGTGCACATGAGGCATCTGAGTGGCCCC
Source organism: Picea engelmannii (assembly GCA_009831015.1). NCBI lineage: Eukaryota > Viridiplantae > Streptophyta > Pinopsida > Pinales > Pinaceae > Picea > Picea engelmannii. Next base: position 181,353 of record ML818437.1, on the reverse strand, counting down.
AACTTTATCAACAAGATCTGAACTTCACCACCACCTATCATCTCTTGGGTACAGACGCAACTATCACTAATTTTCACATTAGGGATGGACTATTATTCCATCTGGGCCATATTTGTGTTCCTACAAGCGACCGTGCAAATATTATCTGGGAAGCCCACTACAGTCGGATGGAAGGACATTTTGGCGTGGAGAAAATATTGATTATTTGGGTTGGTTGTCATTGATGTCAACTCTTGAAGAAAGTTTGGTAGAAAAAAGGTTTGGGTAATGGACCCAAGTGTGTTTGATGTATAATGGTATGATTTTTAACATATTTGCAGGTAATACTATTCTATATGGATAGTACATGTCATCCCATTTCCAGTGGTATGTGGAATGTCACATAAATCCTCACGGTTAGAGAATTATGGCCATGTGAAGTTTGAGAACCTTCATGAGTTATCTAGAAGCCCCTAAAAAGTCAAAGTAGTCAAAGTGGATGCAAAGAAGAAATTATTTAAATAATAAAGTTAGTGGAGAATTTACTATTTATGGATAAGTCAAAGTGGTGGCAAAATAAATTATTTAAATAACAATGTTAGTGGAGAACTTACTATTTGTGGAAAGTGGTCAAGTGAAGTGGACAAGTGGTTAGAAGTGGGTTAGCCCTAAAATAAGGAAAGTGGGTTAAGATGGTTAGAAGGTAACCCCTTGATGAAGCTACGTGAAAGTATAAATAAGAGGCAAGGGTCTCTCATTTGATTACAATTGTGCACATTGAATATCTATTATTGTGCAAGGCTTATTCCAAGTACTCATTGATATATCTGAAGTTGCGCAAGTCTGAGGTAGCATGAAGGGATGATGGAAAAAGTTTCAGAATTACAGAAAATACTAAAAAACCCTAAGTTTTGAGGCGACGTGGGATAACATTATAATAGGGTGCGTACGTACGTGGGTTGGCAGTATATTAGGGTGCGTACATGAGGGTAAATCCATAGAAAATTGAGAAGATGAAGATGCCAAGTCTCTATATTATGAGAGAAAGTTCCCAGGAAGGTCTATAGTGATCAGGTACATCATATCTATCCACTGGTTCAAAAGGTATGTCTCATTTCTATGAGTAGTTGGATTTTGTTGTATACATGAGAAATGGTTATGGAGATTTGAGGATTTTCCCTAGAGAGAATATTAGTTGCATGGGACCTTCTGTATAAGTTATATCTATAGAAATATAGTGCCAGTATAATCAATATTTATCATTTGTTAGTATTGAGGCACATCTTGTATTTCTTGGCATATGGTTAAGGGTTCTTGTGATACATGGCTGAGAACTTGCATTTGTGAAGTGGTTGAAGTATTGAGAAGTTGAATATCAGAAACGATTTAATGTCTAGTTCATGTGAGGGTTATTATACTTGTTCATGATTACATAAACTTATATGGCACATGACTAGAGAGAGATATAGATTCTTTGGGTAAAGGTTATGTATGAGGATGCATGCACAGGGTACATCTATAGTCTGGACATAGTGACAGGTTGCAGATCTATGTGAAATAGGTTGCAGAGGGTCAGAAGTTTTCAGAATAAAGAAAACCCTAGTTTCAGAAGGCATACGCAGGATGCATAACAAATAGGTCATGTACATACGTGAGCTTCTGTATAGATAGGGTGTGTACATACGCATGTTGCAGAACTACAGGTCGCATACTTTTTGTATTTGTTTGATACATGCTCAGTTCAACTATAGGTTGATTGCAGGGAAGTAGTACAGGTTGGTTGCAGGTCAGTGATACAGGTTGGTACAGTTTTACAGTGGTATATCTCATAGTGATAGTGTGACAGTGGTTCCATCATTCTACTTCTACGTCATGGAGGTTGGACGAGGCAAGGACAGGTGGTTGTAGCCACCTTCCGGTTGTAGCCAGATAACATAGGGGGTTGTAGCCTCCTTCTGGTTGTAGCCATAGAATTGGGGAGTTGGAGCTTCCCTCGGGTTGTAGCCTGAGAAACTAGGGGGTTGGAGCCTCCTTACAGTTGCAGCTGGGAAAAAAAGGAAGTTGGTGCTTCCAATAAATGTAATTCTTAAAGACATATAAGAAAAATCATTATGTGGTTTTCTCCTGCTTTGGGTTTCCACGCAAAAACTTTGGTGTATTGTGTATATGTATGATTTCTCATTTGTTCATTGTTTATTTACTCTGAAACTATTGGATGATAATGCTACATTGATAAAAAATAAATATAACACTTGCATATTATGTCTAAAAAGGATTATATTGATTTATTACTGATTCACCCCCCCTCTCAGTAATCCAACAGAAAATTGTGGTCGTTCTTCAAAAACATTTTTATTGGCCAAAACTTCAACAGGACGTTGGCAAGTATATCAGATATTGCACTGCCTATGCCATTGTCTAGTCAGCCATTAAGAAGCAAGGATTATACACCCATATTCCTACTCCTAATAAGCATTGGGAATCTGTCTCAATGGATTACATGTCTGGCCTTTCGTCCACCAAGCAAGGAAATGATTGTGTATTTGTGGTCTTTGATCGGTTTTCGAAGATGGTCATCCTCATAGCCCGCAAGAAGAATATCACAGTGGTAGATACTGCCAAGATCTTCTTCAAATGAGTGTGAGTCCATTTTGGGATAACACAGACCATCATCTCCAACTGGGATAGTGGGTTCCTCAGCACATTTTGGTCAAGGCTCTGGTCACTGTTGGACACCAATCTCACTAAATCCACTTCTTTTCACCCCCAAAGAGACGGTCAAATAGAGGTTGTCAATCAGATGATTATGCACATCCTGCACATGTAAAACTCTAAGCATCCATGTCCATGGGATGAGAGTCTCTCCTATGTTCAACAAAGTTACAAGAGAGCTCTCCATAGCATAGACAGAATCTTTCCACCACATAGACAAAATCTTCCCATGTTCATTATGAGACCATCAAAGCTACCAAATTCATTGAGCGGATTTATCACATCCGCCAACAGGTCCAGGAGATTTTGCAGAAATCCAATGCTAAGTACAAGCAACACCATGATCAATATGGGGTACCACACCAATTTTAGGTTGGAAACAAAGTCTGGTTACATTTGCAGAAAGAGCATCTCACGGGGCCCCATCGGAAGCTTCACCCACTTTGTTATGGGCCTTACACTATCACCAAGGTTGTGGGTAGAAATGGTTTTGAGCTCAACACTCCACCCTTCCTTGGCCTGCATCCAGTGTTCAATGTGGACCTCCTTCAGCCATATTTTCCACCATTATTAGACACCTCAAAGATCGTAGAACAGCTGGTACCAACAAAGCTCAACCCTGACTACATGGAACAAGCATCCACTGATCAGATAGTGCACACACAGGTCAAGGGCACTCACCAATAGAGAATCCAGCTTTATCGAGTTGTCAAGGTAGGGAAACTCTTACACCAAGGCAGGTGGCTCACCCGGGGCCAAATCCAGCAGAAGGTTCCTCACCTGATGGAGGAACTCAACACAATGGAGACCATTTCTTCCTAATGGGGGAGGATTGCTCCAAGTGGATATTGGTGGCCACCCACCTATTCTAATTGGCTCCTCTTGTCCATTTTTGTTTAGCATGTTCTTATGTACTTCTTTGTAATTGTAGGTTATACACTTATGGGGTTGTCTGAAGCCCCACACATCCTCCAGGTGGATACTAGTGGCCTCTCGCTTAATGCAACTGGCTTATTTTGTATTTTTTCATGTCAGCACATCTTGTTGTACTTCCAGGGCCGTTTTGGGGCCCTAAACATTTTTTTTTGGCTCACCACAGTAAAGGACAATATCAGACAAGATACCATGACGATACCTAGATATGAGGGTTATTCTTTGGACAGTGAGGAGATACTAAGATATAATGGAAAATTTATGTACCACAATAAGACGAAATGAGAAATTTAATTTTGAACGAAGCTCATTGAGCAGTGTATATTGTTGGATTACTGAGAGGGGGGGTGAATTAGTAATAGAGCAATTTAATCATTTTTTGACCATATAATCCAAGTGTTATATCAATGAAGCATTATCATCCAATAATTGCAGAGTAAATAAGGAATGAACAAATGAACAAACATACACATACACAGTACACCAGTGTTTTACATGGAAACCCAAATCGAGAGAAAACCACAGAATGTTTTTTCTTATATGTCTTGAAGAATTACATTCATTGGAAGCACCAACCTCCTTTGTTTTCCAGCTGCAACTGGAAGGAGGATCCAACACCCTAGTTTCTCAGGCTATAACCTGAGGGAAACTCCAACTCCCGAATTCTCTGTCTACAACCAGAAGGAGGATACAACCCCCTATGTTCTCCAACTACAACCACCTATCCTTGCCCCATCCTACCACCCTGAAGTAGAAGTAGAATGATGGAACCACTGTCAACCTGTCACTGTGAGATATATCGTTGTAAATCTAGTGTACCAATAAATTTGAACCATGCAACAACCTGTACCTCAACCTGTAATCAACCTATACCATAAACAAGTCCATCAACCATGCACCAACCTGTACCAAATAACTTGTAATCAACCTGTACCATAAACAAGTGCATCCAACCATGTACCAAGTATGTACCAATCATGTGTCAAATACTCATCAACTATGACTCATCAATATGTACCAACATCATCAACTATACACCTCATGTATGTGCCAACTCATCAACTACTTGTCTCAACCATGTACTCAACATGTACCTCAACCAAAAGCCCTAATCAATTTCATCATCCAAATCTGATTTGTATCTCTATAATAGACCTGGTGTATATGATCACATTCCTACAAACCTTCCTTAACTTCAACAACAAGTGACTAGCATTTTCATCAAACTTTTCTTTAGTCTCACATGCCTAGTTTTGGATTAGTCAACAACCCTAACTTGAAGTAATCATAACTTTGTACCTTTAATGTATAAATATCTGAAACTGATACACAATGTTATTCAGTGTGTTTTATGCAATTCCTCCAGGTGTCACTACTTGAAACCTCTCAGAAAATGAGTTATAGAAAAAATGGCATACATTGTTGAATTCTGGCTTATTCTAGAGAGCGACATTGTAGAGCGTTCCCCGCACAGAATATTTTTTGAATTGATCTGAAACTGCTATACATCATACTAAAAATTGTAACCTAACCAACACATTTGGTTTCACTAAATTTGGATCTGTTATGAAGAATTTATGACCATTTTTTCCCGAAACACTTGTTTTTTACTAGTTTCAGGACTAGCCACAAACCTTATTTTCCACAGAGAGTAACTCCAAAAATACAATGAACCACAAGCTAAATTTTTTACCACATATACTTGGATATGTTTTCTCAATGGAATAGAAATTTCAGGGTCTGAATCATTATAGAAAAAAATTTATAGCGAAAATGGTGAGATGACTTGTAAATAACATACCTTAGAAAGCACCATCAAAAGAATTTATCCGTCCTTGCATTTCGGCCTTCTTTTCTTCACCTTCCCTCAAAATTTCTGCTTAGATATCCTTGGTTACCTCAGACACCTATAGATATTCAATATGCTCAAGTGTGATTAAAATTAGAGATCCTTGCCTCTTATTTATACTCTCCAAGTAGTTTCCTTAAAAACATCTTGTAGGTCACTTGGCCCCACTTTCCTTATTTTAGGGTTAACCCACTTCTAATTTCTCCATTAAATTTATTATTGAAATAATTTATTTTGTATTCACTTTGAATTATAATACACTCATTACCTCACTTTATTATTTACCTTTTAAAATCTCTTAAACCACTTTGACTACTTTGACATTTTGGGGCTTCTAGATGACATGTGAGGGTCCTCCAACTTCGTAAGGCCATAACTCTCAAACTGTGAGGAGTTATGTGGCGTTCCACATACCACCCAAAATGGAATGACATGTACTATCCATATAGAATAGTATTATCTGAAAATATAGCATAATTCATATTGTTATCCATCAAACAAAGTTGGGTCCATTACCCAAACCTGGGGTCTCCAATTTCTCATAGCCATAACTCTCTAACCATGAGGAGTTATGTGATGTTCCACATACCACCGGAAATGGAATGAAAATTTCTATTCATATAGGATAGTTTACCTGACAAATTCATTGTTCTTCATCTCATTATTCCACAATTAAGCATGGGTTCTCTTACTCCGCAAAGCTTCTTCCCTTGAGGGATTTCACCATAAGGGGACCACTTTGGAGTTCATCCATCTTCAATTTTTATCAACCATGACAAGACAATAATGAGTCATATTTACATCAAACAATATTGAGTCCATTACCCAAACCTTTGTGTTGTGGGGATTTCTTCAAGGGTTGACATCAATGACAACCAACCTTAATCAACAATCTCCCCCTTTGGCATTGATGGAAACACTCTGATGCAATACTGAAATCATATCACTCATGATCCCCCTGGAACCATGCCTATGTCCTATGTATCTGATAAATTTGTCTTTGTCCTTTGCATCTGATAAATCTCTCCCCCTTTGTCATCAATGGCAAAGGTATCTTTCCATCTGGGGTTGCTCCCCCTGACTGAAATGTCCTCTTATGGTGCTTCCTCGTGTACATCTAAGACATATAAGATAAGCATTAAAAAAGAATTCATTTTGGAGTAGAAATAACTCCAAGTCTTTGGTGAAGATATTCAAAGGCTTCTCGTGGAAGTGGTTTTGTAAAGATGTTTTCCACTTGTTCTTTTGTGCCCACATACTCAACTCTGATGTTCTTTTCTGCAACCTGTTCCCATAGAAAGTGATACTTGATTGGAATGTGATTCGTCTTGGAGTGCATCACTGGGTTTTTTGAGATATTGATGGCACTTGTATTATCACAATATATTGGAATGGTCTCATCATACTCAACCTATATATCTTTCAAAGTTTGTTTCATCCAAAGAACCTGTGTACAACATGTTGTTGCTGCAATATACTCTGCCTCGGCTGTAGATAGAGATATTGATGATTGTTTCTTGCTTAGACATGTAACCAAACACTCATTGTTAAGCCCTAATATTGGATCATTACCCCTTAATTGGATCATATTATATTAGTAATGTTATTTTATTTATGTCGACTTTAGGCCATTAGTTGTAATTATACCTCCTAGTCTCCTATATATACCAAGGAGACATTTTCATTTTGAATCATCTTGTACTTGAACATTTAAGTGGGGTAAAAGG
>ML818437.1:133322-174053 GCA_009831015.1 Picea engelmannii | reverse complement strand
CATTTGTTGGTCTTCCTTTCCATAGCTCGTAGGGAGTTTTATCAGTGTTGTTTCTGAGAATTACTCTATTTTGAATGTGAACTGTTGTATGCACTGCCTGTGTCCAAAATATATCTGTCAATTTGGAATCCATTAGCATTGTTCGATTCATTTCTTGTATTGTCCCGTTCTTTCTTTCAACAACTCCATTTTATTGAGGTGTCCTAGCAACGGAGAATTGTCTTTTTATTCCATGAATGCTACAGTAGTCCATAAATTCCTTTGAAGTGAACTCTCCTCCATTATCATATCTCAAACATTTGATTCTTGAATCCATCTCATTTTCAACCATTTCCTTGTAGATCTTGAAGTTTTCAAAAGCTTCTGACTTGTTCTTGAAAAAGCAAACTGCAGTCATTCTTATATAATCATCAACTAATAACATAAAGTATTTTTCACCTTTTAAGCCATTTGTTGTATTTGGTCCAACTAGATCAGTGTGCACAATTTACAGTGGTCTTGTTGTTGAATATTCCTTTGATTTGAACCTGGTCTTTGTTTATTTTCCTTGTTGACAATGCTTGCATAGAGTGCTAGTTGGTTTCGTGATCTAGGGCATTTCTATGACTGCTTCTATTTTGATGACTTTTACAAGGTTATCAAAATGCATGTGACCCATTCTTCTATGCCATAGCCAACTTTCATCTTCCTTTCCTAGACAACACTTTTCATTTCCAATTTCACTTAACACATATATGTTGTTTGAAGTTCTTGCAGCTGTACCGACCAATTTCCATGAACCTTCTTTTCTTATCTCACACTTTTCTGAATCGAAAGTAAGTTTATGACCTTGGTCACACATTTGACTCACACTTAGATGATTATGTTTCATATCTTCTACCAGAAGAACATTTTGTTCATTTTCATTCTTGTTCCCAATTCGGATTGTGCTTTCTCCAATGATTTTGGATGAATTATCATTTACGAAGGAGACTAATCCATTTTTTTCTTTTCGTAATGTAAGAAATTTGTATATATCACCTATCATGTGTTTTGAACATCCACTGTCAACATACCAACCATGTTTCTTCTGCTTATCTTGTAGAGCGATTGTGCATTCTTCATTGTTATATTGATCTTGCTTTCTTATCCATGTCGTTTTCTGAGGTTCTTGTCTGTGATTGTTGTTATTCTGTTGAGGTTCTTTAGGAGGGACTGCCATTCTGCAATCCTTGGCCATGTGTCCAAAATTGTTACATTTTTAACATTCCACCTCAGTGCTCAAAGATTCAAACCTGTTGTAACTTCTTCTTTGTGTGTCACTAGGTCTCCTTGAATAATCCCTTTGTGTATAACTCTCAAAGTTGTTACTGTTCATGTTGCTAGCTCTTCAATTCACAGCTTTATGTCCAAAATTATTACATGCATAACATAAACCAAAAAATATAGTTTGATACTTGGGAGTTGAAGATCTTCTGAAAGGAGGTGCTCTTATGAATTATTCTTCTTCTTGAGGCCTATTTGTCTGTTGTTGATTCTGAAATCTTAATCTTCTTGGTGGAGGAGTGTCTCTGTAATCTTCCTTGTATATCTTCCTATCCTCTTTGATTGTTTTTGCATAGCTCTTTGGATTTGTTTCTTGCTCTGTTTTTTTGGAGCTTGATCCCTTTTCTATCTGATTGTATCCAAGTCCGGACTTGTCAAGATGAGATTTTTGACTGCTGATAATGTCATCCAGAACTTTTGAGCTATTCTGCATATTTTTCTTTTGAATATCATTTCTTAGTGTTACAACCTCTACTTCCAAGTTTCCAATGATCTTGTCCTTTTCTTCTAGTATTTCTTTGAGTGCTTCTTCAATTCTTTTATCTTCTTCTATTTGAACCTTCAATTTTGTGATCATTTGTTCTAGTTCTCGAGTGTCCTTTTTCTTGTATAGTTCTACTTGTAGTTTCTTGTTTTTCTTCTTTTCTCTTCTGATAAATTCTATGGCACACGTTAATTCTTCTCGATAGTCAATTTTTGCCTCTTCAATTTCTTCTTCGACTTCTTCACATTCTTCTTCAGCTTCTTCATATTCTTCTTCAGAGTCTTCTTTGTCAGAGTCTTTTACTGCCATGAATAGAACTCTTCCTGTCTCATTGTCACTGACTTCATCTTCATCTTCCTTCATTTTTAGTTGTTTGAACTGACCTCTGTAAGTCTGAAGCTTTGTTGCTTTGACTTTTGTATCTCCTTCATAAATATTTTGAAGCTTGTCCCAAATCTCTTTAGCGGATTTACAGTGTGCAACTTTGGTGAATACCGTATCACTGAGACCATTCAAAAGTGCATTTGTGGCTTTGGAATTATTCTCACCAAGTTTTATTGCTTTGTCATTTGTTGGTGGAACTGTTGGTGCTCTGTATCCATCTACAATTGATTGTCAAACTTGAAATCCCTGTGCCTGTATGTATGTCCTCATCCTTATGCTCCAAAAAGCATACTTTTGTCCATCAAACTATGGTATTCCATTTTTATATGAGTTGGTACTCTCCATGATCTACCTTTCAGTGGTTAAACTGATTTCTAAAGGAACCTGCTCTAATACAAATTGTTGGATTAGTGAGAGGGGGGTTGAATCAGTAATAGAGCAATTTAATCAATTTTTGACCATATAATCCAAGTTTTATATCAATGAAGCATTATCATACAATAACTGCAGAGTAAATAATCAATGAACAAATGAACAAACATACACATACACAGTACACCAGTGTTTTACGTGGAAACCCAAATCAGGAAAAAACCACATAATGTTTTTTCTTATATGTCTTGAAGAATTACATTCAATAGAAGCACCAACTTCCTTTGTTTTCCAGCTGCAACTAGAAGGAGGCTCCAACCCCCTAGTTTCTCAATCTACAACCTGAGGGAAGCTCCAACTCCCCAATTCTCTGGCTACAACCAGAAGGAGGCTACAACCCCCTATGTTCTCCGGCTACAATCGGAAGGTGGCTACAACCACTTGTCCTTGCCCCGTCCTGCCACCCTGGAGTAGAAGTATAATGATGGAACCACTGTCAACCTATCACTGTAAGATATACCACTGTAAACCTATACCAATAAATATGAACCATGCATCAACTTGTACCTCAACTTGTAATCAACCTGTACCATAAACAAGTGCATCAACCATGCACCAACATGTACCAGATAACCTGTAATCAACCTATACCATAAACAAGTGCATCCAACCATGTACCAAGTATGTACCAATCATGTGTCAAATACTCATCAACTATGACTCATCAATATGTACCAACATCATCAACTATACACTTCATGTATGTGTCAACTCAACAACCACTTGTCTCAACCATGTACTCAACATGTACCTCAACCAAAAGCCCTCATCAATTTCATCATCCAAATCTGATTTGTAGCTCTATAATAGACCTGGTGTATATGATCACATTCCTACAAACCTTCCTTAACTTCAATAACAAGAGACTATCATTTTCATCGAACTTTTCTTTAGTCTCACATGCCTAGTTTTGGATTAGTCAACAACCCTAACTTGAAGTAATCATAACTTTGTACCTTTAATGTATAAAGATATGAAACTGATACATAATTTTATTTAGTGTGTTTTATGCAATTCCTCCAGGTATCACTTCTTGGAACCTCTCAGAAAAGGAGTTATAGAAAAAATGGCATACGTTGTTGAATTCTAGCTTATTCTAGAGAGAGACCTTGTAGAGCGTGCCCCGCATAGAATATTTGTTGAATTGATCTGAAACGGTTAAAAAAAATACTAGATACTATACCCTAACCAGCACATTTGGTTTCACTGAATTTGGATCTGTTATGAAGAAGTTATGACGTTTTTACCCGAAACACTTGTTTTTTACTAGTTTCAGAACTAGCCACAAACCCTGTTTTCCACGGAGTGTAACTCCAAAAATACAATCACCCACAATATTAATTTTTTACCACAGATACTTGGATATGTTTTCTCATTGGTATATAAATTTCAGGGTCTGAATCATTATAGAAAAAAAATTATGGTAAAAATGGTGAGATGACTTGTAAATAACATACCTTAGAAAGCACCATCAAAAGAATTTATCCTTCATTGCATTTCCGCCTTCTTTTCTTCACCTTCCCTCATAATCTCGGCTTAGATATCCTTGGTTACCTCAGACACCTATAGATATTCAATATTCTCAAGTGTGATTAAAATGAGAGAGCCTTGCCTCTTATTTATACTCTTCAAGTAGCTTCCTTAAAAACATCTTCTAGGTCACTTGGCCCGACTTTCCTTATTTTAGGGTTAACCCACTTCTAATTTATCCATTAAATTTATTATTGAAATAATTTATTTTGTATTCACTTTGAATTATAATACACTCATTACTTCACTTTATTATTTACCTTTTAAAATCTCTTAAACCACTTTGACTACTTTGACCTTTTGGGGCTTCTAGATGACAAATGAGGGTCCTCCAACTTTGTAAGGCCATAACTCTCAAACCGTGAGGAGTTATGTGACGTTCCACATACCACCAGAAATGGAATGACATGTACTATCCATATAGAATAGTATTATCTTAAAATATATCATAACTCATACCGTTATCCATCAAACAAACTTGGGTCCATTGCCCAAACCTGGGGTCTCCAACTTCTCATGGCCATAACTCTAACCGTGAGGAGTTATGTGACGTTCCACATACCACCAGAAATGGAATGACAAGAACTATCCATATAGGATAGTTTACCTGAAAAATTCATTGTCCTTCATCTCATTATTCAACAATTAAGCATGGGTTCTCTTACTCCGCAAAGCGTCTTCTCGTGAGGGATTTCACCATAAGGGGGCCACTTTGGAGTTCATCCATGTTTACTTCTTATCAACCATGACAAGACAATAATGAGTCATATTTACATCAAACAATCTTGGGTCCATTACCCAAACCTTTGTGTTGCGGGGATTTCTTCAAGGGTTGACATCAATGACAACCAATCTTAATCAACATATATGGCCCATCCTGGAGTCACGAAAATGAAGGTGGATATTAAATCATTGTTCTTTTGGAATGGAATGAAATATGATATAGTTAAATATGCGGCTAGATGTCTTGAATGTCATCAAGTGAAAGTTGAACATAGACATCCAACGGGATTATTCAGCCACATGCAATTCTTGAATCAAAATGGGAAGTCATATCGATGGATTTTATTGTTAGATTTACATTGACGAAAAGGAGACATGATTCTAATTTTGTAATTCTCGACACTTTGACAAAGAGTGCACAATTTATTCTAGTTCGTATGACATATCAAGCACCTGAAATAGCTAAAATTTTTGTTAATGAAATTGTAAGATTGCATGGTGTATAGAGGAAGATAATATTTGATCGAGGATCGGTTTTCACTAGACGTTTTTGGACTAGTTTCCAAGAGGCATTGGGCACGCAATTAAATTTGAGTACATCATATCACCCTGAAACTGATGGACAAATGGAAAGAATGAATCAAATTCTAGAAGATATGCTTCGAATGTATGTGATGGATCAACAGAAACAATGTGAAGAATTTTTACCATTGGTAGAATTTGTGTATAATAACAATTAACAGAGTTCGATAAAGATGGCACCCTTTGAGTTTCTCTATGGACTACCGTGTCGGACACCTTTGAGTTGGGATCGACAAGACAATAGGGTCCTGGTGGGACCAGAAGTGATCTAGGAAATGGAAGATCAGATGTGAACCATAAAGAAAATGATTAAGGAAGCGCAAGACCGATAAAATACTTATGCAGATGCACATCACATTGACCATAGTTATGAGGTTGGTGATAAAGTGTTCTTGCGAGTGAAACCGCATAAGAGTGTGATTAAGTTTGGAAAGGGCGCTAAAACATCTCCAAGGTTTGTGGGCCCTTTCGAAGTTATAGAAAGGAAAGGACCCATGGCTTACCAATTAGCCTTATTTGATTCTTTGAGGCGTATGCACGATGTGTTTCATGTTTCAGTTTTACGTCATTATATTTCAGATCCATCACATGTCATTGATTTGACTTTATTTTAGGTATCGGACGAGGGTGCTTTCATACCGGAACCAATCCACATACTGTACCATCTCTCTCGACAGCTACGGCATCGATTGGTTGATCAGATCAAGGTCTAGTGGGACAATTATAGTCAACATTTAGCCACTTGGGAGGACGCACATGAGATGCGTCAACAGTTTCCATGTTTATTTTGATAGTTTGATATATAGATTAGTAGCAGTTTTTATTTATTGTTTTCATTGTTAGATTGTACAAAATTCAGGATGAAGTTTAAAACAAGAGGGGGTGTATGTAACATCCATATTTCACTGAACACATTTTCATAACACTGAAATATTCTTTGAGGACAGTTGTGTGCAAGTGATCCGGTTAAACATTGTACTATATGATTATCTGATTTGGTTTATGAGTTAAAATGTATGTTATATTTGAGTATTGAGTTTAAATATGTTATTGATATTGATGTATAGCATTGACGGGTATTATGATGAGGTTTCCTGAGTGTGCAGGAAACATCACATGATGAGGATGTTGATGGGATCGACAGAATACCTTGGACTCTGGATTGAGTCAAGGAGTGGACTATTGACTTTGATTATGAGTACTTGATTTTATTACACATGTGTTATCATGATGATTTTAGTTATGGATTTCATGTATATGAGTTATTAATATTAATTATTGTCAATGGATTCAAACATGGTAATGCTTGATAATATGACTCACATATGGAGTAAATGGGTCATACATAGATATCATATTGATTAGGGAGAGGTGTGGCAGCGTCCTTGTCACAACCTAATAACACTCTCATCATGACCTGAACTGAAGGTTAACGACTACCTTGTTTCTGAAGAGGTTCACGATGTCGTGAGGGCGGATTGAGAAAGTCGTTCACGAGGATTTCTGAGGGGCATACAATAAGGTGGATTCCTTATTCATCGGTAATCCCTTAGTCTCACACAAGGTCGACAAGTGGAGTATTGACTCCAAACGTTAGACAACTTCCAAACTAAGTCAAAGTAAAAAATAGAAAGAATGGAGAGTAACACCATTGGAGCACTTATGTGTGTCTTGAAGGGCAGGCCACATGTTAATCTAAATTGCAAATGAATAAAATGAAATTTCAAGATAAATTAATAAAAACTTAGAAGACTTTAGAGGATAAAATGAATACTTATATTTTTAGAAAAGAGAATATAATTGCATTACCTTATAAACTGGAAACATGATAAAAACCTAAGTTTAATTGTTTATGCTTAAATAAAATTTATAGTAATGGGTATATAGGAAATTAGACTAAATAAAACTAGTAAAGGGAGAATAAAATTTAAGACATGTGCACAATGTGTGCATGAAATTAATAAAAATATTTTTAATTAAAAGAAATTATTCATGAGGAAGTGTGGTATCAACTTAGAGTTAGAGTCCTAAGTAAAACTAGAATCTAAATCCTATCTAAGAGAATATTCCTAATCAAACTCCAACTATAAATTAGTTAGGAGACACAATAAGGAGAAATTGGGGAACTGAGGAACAACTAGGAGAAATCTAGGAACTAATTAAGGAGGTGAGGAAAAACTCAAATTTTATTTAATTAAAAATAAATAAAACATGTGCAACTTTAGGGAAGTGTGACATGTGTTGAGGGTGAATAATATCTAAATTAATTATTAAAAATTATTAAACTATGCATGAATTGACAAGTGTCAAGACAAATTTCTTATAAAAAATAAGGAAGGTGAAGGAGGAAAGGACCCTATTACTGGATGACTAAAATGTTGTCAATTTTTTGTGACTAGTTTACTTGTGTGAGTTGAGTTACAAGTCTTGTGTAGAAGGTGGAAGCCTCTCCTTGCGAGGGTAAGCTTGAGCTAAATAGATCTGAAATTGTGTGTGTGACCCCTTTGCGGCTCGAGGGGCTAAGGGGGAAGAAGAGTACCCCTAACGTTGGTTGAGAGGTACCGGTGAAATCATTTGATTAGAAGGCGAAAGAAAAGGACATTGTGCAAGTTTTGTTTTCAAGTTGAAGACAATCCTCCTATATCATCAATCTTGGTTACGGTATTTATATTTCAGTTATTTATTTGTTTACATAGATTTTTATAGTACGATTAGTCTTTCCAATGTTGAATGTAATCGATTATGTATAATGAATATAAGTGGAATTATGGATGGATATTAATGTAATATTTTAGTTTATTACCTTCTGAATGTCTATATATTTAAATTTATTCCTATATATTGCCGTATGACATTCTAAATTTTGTTTCGTTATTGGTTACAAAAATTTTATTCTAAGAAAAAGTTGATATACGATTTCTAGTTCCAAGTTAAATCGAAAATTTCCTAAGGCACTTTAGAAACTGTTTGTGTTAATGATGAAAGAGAGCATAAATATATATACTATTTTTTTCTTATCTTCTTATTAATATAGAAATCAAGTTTTATTCAATAAATGGCCTTCGTTTAAATTTTGCTATGGTTCTTAATTGATTTATATATTCAAATATTGTTTGGGTTAGTATCAACGCCCGCATGGATATTTTAACGATATGATGTTTTCTTACATGTTTGTAATATTGAGGTCTAAGACGGGAATCATTATCAATGAATTTAATATCAATGATTGGACTTAGATTTCCAATTTTATATATAAATAAAATCTACATATAAATATATTTAAATAATTATAATATATTGTGTATTATCAATTAGAATGCGAAAAAAATTAATTGTAAGAAGATTGAATCCTTCGCCCACGCAATAAATTTGAATGACAAAAAAAAATAATGGAACTTGTTACAACCTGCACAATTGGCTTAATTAAAAGCGCATTTTCTCAACTTTAAGTAAAGTAGGAAGAGGCTTACAATTTAGATAGATACTTTTTTTCCACGGGAAAAATACGCTTTATATTCAAAAGGATATAAAAATATACAAATCTATCTTTGCGAAAATGAATACAAGAGGGAACTATGCAAGTGGAACATGCAGTCCATACAAACAAAATTGTTCCTTGGCAATACCGAGATCTTCTTCCAGAACCATGGGAAAGCAGCAAAAAAACAAAAGGAGGCAGAATCAAAGATTGATCATGATGGCAGGTCCTTCATTGCCTTCCTCCCATCTTGAATAACAAATGTGTCCCGATGGCAAGTACAAAGCTTTTTTAGAAAGGGTATATGCCTCGTTGTTTTCCTCTCTATAGATGTGAGAGAAAGAGAGCTTTCTAATCAGGTGGGTGGCTTCTCGAGTTCTCTCCTTCCAGCTTTCAAGGGCCGCCACATGGAAGTCTGCATGCCCGCTCAACCAATCGATAATAAGTTTGGAGTCACCAAGGAGTAAAATCTCATTGATGTGCAGGCGACTTGCCAGAATGAGAGACGCCCATGCTCCCAAAAGTTCTGCCTTCGTGTTGGAACCATGCCCACAGTTTAGAGTCTAGCGGACGCTCGAATGAGATTTTAGAGCAATTTTCCCTCCTGCCCCACAAAGTGAGCCACCTTGTTGTGTCGTTCCGTCAAACTAGGCGACAGCCCTGTCGTGAGGAACTTTAAAAATAATCCTGCTGGGAGGTGGAGCCGAAGACTGTTTTCTATGCAAATTCGTCTTAGCAAGAATTAAATTAGCCACTCTGTGAATCGAAGGAGACTTCTCATCAAACAGGGTAGCGTTTCTGGCCTTCCAGACCTGCCAGCAGAGAAAGACTAGCAACAGAGCAAGGTTCTTTAAGTAACCCATCCAGTTTTGAAAGCAAATTGCAACGTTGGAACCTGTCCACGTCGAGGAGAGAAAATGTGTTGGAGTAATGAGCTGCCACACCGAGTGGAAGAAAGAGCAGTCGATGAAGACGTGGGAGATAGTCTCGTTGTGAAGTTTGCAAAGGATGCAGCGGCTGGTGTTACACATCAAAATTACTCACTTCGATAGTGTCGTCATTACAAGTGTCGCAAGTGTCGCATGTTGCTCACAAGGTCGCAAGTGTCGCATGTTTCTCACAAGTGTCACAAGTGTCAGAGAAAGAATTCTGCCATGATGCCTATGTCGTGCCTATAACGACATGAGAAAGACACTTGAAACACCTCAAACATTTGATTTGGAAGAGGAGATATGAGTCCGCAGGCTTGCAAACCTTTTTCCATCTGAAAGCACCCAAAAAAATGAGTTTTGGAGGAGAGCACTCCCCTATACCTCTTCTCGGAGCGTCGGCGCTCCCCCTTACACTGTCAGGGAGTGTTATAAATCTCCCCTGGCCCTTTTGAGGGACCGTTATAGATTTTGAGAGCGTTGGCGCCCCCCTAAAGCCTATTAGGGAGTGCTACAACGTTCTAATGGCCCTTTTGAGGGAGCGCTACCTATTCTGGGCAGTTGTTAAGCTGTTGAGATGAATGGGGGAAGCATCTTTTCATTCTTGGAAGGCAGTTGGATTCGAATCCATAGTCCAGCCATGATCTTAGGGCAGATCCTCAACTGAAGGAGGCAAATCCTCAACTTCCCCAAGGATATCTCAAGTGGTTGAAGCCTCTCCAAGGCTATATAAGCAAGCTTTCTAATGGTGAAAGAGGGACTGGAAATGGAGAATCACACCAAACTTATGATCTCATAAGTGGTGCTGGAGCAGAGCTGATTGGGGGGAAGAATTGCTAGCATGAAACCTATGATCTCATAGGAAACACACAGTCAGCCAAAGGAGAGTGATCAGTGAAGCTGTTGCTATCCAGGTTGTGGATCTTTCGAGCAAGGGTTAGATAAAGGGGACTTGACGAAGTTGTCGCATTTGCATCTACGATTGTAATTATTGTTGTCGTTATTCTCATTAATATGACACGCTTGGCCTGTTTCTTTCTAGTTTGTGTCTGATGTTACATAAACTTATCATTGATAGATAAATATGTTTTCAAGCTAATATCAATAGAGTAGGAAGTGGTCATATCTTGTTTGTCTACAGGATTCAGCGAGGAGCAAAGGATCGAAGCTCAACTCGGAGCGTGCAGGGACAAACGTCGATAAAAAGGTACTTATGTTTCTCCTTCCTTCTCATGTGTTAGTCTGTATAGATTTGAAAGGAAGTCAGTGTCCACGTTAAGCATTTTATGTCTTAGAGTTAAGGTCAAGCTCTTTGAGGTAATCTACCTGTCCGCAAGGAGATTTTCCTACAACAGCTAGACCCCTCCCATCCACGGGTTTGAAGGTTCGACCACACAAGAAGCTTGTGTTCGATCAGAAACCAAGCGAAAAGTTTCATCTTAACTGGACAGTCGCCCTTCCAAATCTTCCGGCGCCATCGATCAATAGTGTTAGACCAGAACTTTTCAGCTAAAGCTCGATAAACATTTTTTGCGGTGAGTGTGCCAGAACAATCCCCTCCCGTCCACAAGAGGGTATCTGGCCTCTCTTGTAATCAGATGCCCGCATCCGTTAACATCTAAGTGAAGCCTTCCCATTCACAAAATAGCTCGGATTCCAACTGTAGATCCGAGCTGCTGAGCCATTTTTCGCCCAAATGTCCCCCACTGGTTGGTGACCTGAATTGATGAAGGAAAAAAAGGCTCTTACTATGAAGGTGCGCCAGAAGAGGAGGGGAAAGCATGGCATGTCTGCCCAATCCCAATAAACTATCTCTGCCTACTTCAATCAGATAGCCATTTCCAGGGTTCCACGAAATCCATTGAAGAATGATCGGAAGGGACTTTGAGAGATGTTTCCAGGTTTGTGAGCCGCTGGTCGGTCACTCCGAGGCAGATCTGATCCAGATATGAACCGGTAAAAGAGGGAAGTACTTAGCCTTGATTACCTTACTCCAGAGGCCAGGTTTCATTAGAATTCGCCAAAAGGTGTTGGCTGAGAGCGCCTTATAGAAGAACGGAAAATTTCTAAGACCCCAACCACCCATCAGCTTAGGTTTTGAAATTGCATCCCATCTGCAGAGGTGATAACCAGAGTTCTTCTTGCTGCCATTCCAAAGGAAGGAAAAGATAAGTTGTCTAAGGGTCCTCAGAACAGAAGCCGGGATGTGTGCTAATGCCATCCAAAAAACCGGAAGGCTTTCCAAGACGGCTTTTATGAGAACATATCTTCCTCCCAAGGAGAGCAATGTGTTACACCAATGATGAATTCTTCTTTCAAACTTGTCAATAAGCCAAAGACAATATTTATTAGAATATCTAGAGGATTTAATAAAAAAACCAAGGTAGGAAAACCCCTTCATTAGCTCAATTGAAGCATAACCGAACAGCTCTTTTAAATCTGAAAGTAAAATCTCCTGAGCATTCGATGCTAGGAAGACAGATTTGTGGTTGTTGGTCTCCAAACCAGAGGCAGAGCAAAAGGTATTAATGATGGAGTGTATGATGGTCCATTCAGCAAGACTGGCCGAAGTCAAGATCAACACATCATCAACAAAGAGGATATGCAGGATATGTGTCAGCCCCGAGATTTTTACCCCTGATAGATGGCCCTCCGCTTGATTGTTTTTGAGTAAGATGCTGAGACCTTCAAGGATCAAAATAAAAAGAAGTGGTGAGAGAGGGAAACCCTGTCGGAGCCCTCTCTCACAACGAAAATCTGTGGTAGCTTCCCCATTGATCAGAATAGCAAGAGTGGCCGAGGATATGCATCCTAAAATCCAATTGGTTATAACTAACCCAAAGCCACACTGTAGAAGAATAAGATGCAGAAAGTTCCAGTTGACGCAATCGAAGACCTTTTTGAGGTCCAGCTTTAGAAGAATGGCTTGTTTTTTTTTTGACTTTATGCTATGGATGCATTCGTGAGCGACTCCAACTACATCAATAATTTGTCTTCCTTTTAGGAAGCCGAGCTATTCATCGGAAAGTGCCCTGGAAAGAAAGGGACGGATTCTTCTGGCGATGATCTTAGAGATTAGTTTGTAACAAAGGTTGCAAAGTGAAATGGGACGAAAGTCTTTAAACTGCCTAGGAAGATTTGATTTAGGAATCAAGACAATAAAGGTATTGTTTAGCTTAGAATTTACCACTCCTCTTGTTCTAGCATCCTCCACGATGTCCAGAAGATCCTGACACATAATATCAAAGAAATGGAGATATAATTCCACCGACCACCCGTCGGGTCTAGGGCTCTTTTATTTTTTGAAACCACTGAGAACCACTAACAATTCCTCCTTTGTACAAGGGGATTCTAAGGCTAGAGCCTCCTCGGTAGTCACCATCTTTGGGAAGCAGCTTGCTAACTCTACCTGAGTTGCTAGGCTAGGAGCAGAGGCATCCTGAAAAAAATCTTTAAAATGGTTGGCAGCGCCCGCTTTGATATCTTCCTGAGAATGAAGTAGTGTACCGTCCTCCTCTTCTATATCCCAAAGCTGCTTTTTTGAGCATTGGGCGCTGGCTATCCGGTGAAAGAAGCGAGTATTTTTGTCCCCTCCAGCTAGCCAGAGAATTATGCTCTTCAAATGCCATCTCTCCTCATCTTCATGAAGAAAAGTATTACGAGCTTTCTCCAGATCGTGAATTTTAAAGTCAATGTCAGAGTTGGCTAGGTCCTGGATCTGTAATCAGTGAAGGTCATCCAACTCCTATTCAATCCTGTTAATGGCAGCTTGTTCCGCTTTTTTTTTACCTTTTAACCAAAGTAATGTTTGAACTTTTAATCTGGAAAGTTTACTTACCAGATTACCTTGGGGATCTCCAGGCAATGAATTGGAAGTGTTTGCCCAAGTCGATCTGACCAGGCTATTGAAATATTCCTCCTTCAGCCAATGCGGATTGAACTTAAAAGGTTGTCCAGCACCGAAGCGCCCCACACCTATCTGTAAGCAAATGGATGCATGGTCCGATATGAAAGGGAGGTTTACCCACGTGCGGGAGTTGCAGGATGGAGAGAGAAAATCCTCTGCAATTAAAAAATGGTCGAGTCGCTTAGCTATGCTAGTTGGACCCTGTCTCCCATTCCTCCAAGTGGGTAAAAGCTCAGTCGATTTCAGGTCGACCAAGGAGTTTTTGAAAACAATATGATTAAAAAAGCTCAGGAGAGGGTCGATCAACGCTTTTTCACCCCACATTTCCTTAGGACTGGTGATTAAGTTGAGATCTCCAGCTATGATGAGATTTTTTTCCACCAAAAGCCTGAGTTCATCCAGTCGCTCCCAGAAAATATTGCGGTCAGCACAAGGGTCATAGACATTGAGAAGATTGATAGTAGAATTAAGTTCAAAACAGGTCCCTGATAGTAGAATCCCCCCAGGACTGAGCATCGGCAAAAAAATAAAAGAGAGAGGGGTCCCACGAGGCCAAAAGGCCACCCGAGGTACCCACAGAACTTGCAGCACAGGTCATCCAGTTCGGCTGGAGCCGATGCATGAACTCCCTAGCTGTGGAAGCATCCACAAGTGTTTCTTGCAGAAAGATAATTGACATATGAGTCTTCTCCAGGAGTCTTCGCATGGAGGCGAGTTTCAGGGGTCCTCCAACCCCTCTTATGTTGAGGGATAGAAGAATCATGATTTACCTCTAGCTAGGGATTTTAATCCTCTAAGCGCCCCTTGATTTGTAATAGTAGTTGAAGTGCTTGATGCCGATGATCCAATCAGAGTCTTTTTGTGCGCACTACAGGTTTTCAAAGGTGAAAGTTCAAGCCCAATACCTCTTGACCAAGCGGGATCCGATCCTGGAGATGGAAAAAAGTTTGAAGAGGATGGGTGATCCGAAGGAGGAAGGGTAGGTTGAATAAACAATTTCCAATGATAGGTATGGATAGGTATCGAATCGAAGGGAAGAAGTGGAGCAGGGGTGGCTACTGGAAACATGGTTTCTAGTTGGAGTTCTGATTGGGTTGGCTCAGAGTAACCAGGTAAAGTGAAAGGATCTGGTGTTTCATCTATGACTGGTGTAGGATGGAAACCCGAAACCCCTATAGATGGTTCAGGTGGTGTTGGCAGTTGAGTTGTAGGTGAAGGATGAGAGATGGTGGAGCTGTCTGTTGGAACAGGCTCGGTTGGTAAAGGCAGGGGAGGCAGAGTAATAGGTGGTAGGTCAGGCTTAACAGGAAGAGAGGTCGTGGGTTCAGCAAACAAGATTTTTTCCGCCTGCCCATTGATGAATAGTCTGTCCCAGGATGAGAAGGTGTTGAAAAGTGAGGGACAAAGTTGATGGATCTTACCTACTAAAGTTTCATCAGATGGATTGATGTCCCTCCGAGGGAAATGTGCCTCCTCCACAAACTGGTTGGGTGAAGAGATGTATCCATCAAAAGTTGACTCCTCTACCGGATCCAAACGAATTTAGGTGGGGGGAACTTATGGCAGTGTCTTCTCAAATGTTTGGTTCTGCGGCAGAGAGAGCATCGGAACGGGATGCCTAGATAGTCCAGACGTTGAGCTATCAGTTGACTGTGCCAATCGATCTCTAAAATTTTTGGAAGTCCTTCCTGGATGTCAATTTCCACGTAAATCCTCGCCATTCTTCTGTCTGAAGCAGCTAGAGAGTTTAAATCCACCCTTAGAAAACATCCTAAGGAGGCCCCAATAAGTTTGAGTGCTTATTGGTTCCAGAGTTGAAGAGGGAGACCTGGTAGAAGGACCCAGACATCCGATGACTGAAGAACTCAGTAGAAGGATTGAATCCAAGCCTCCATATTTTGAGCGTAAGGCTTCCCCCATTGAATGGCCAGAAACTATCCAGAATAAGGGTCGAATCCTCTGGTTTTCTGAAGATAAAACCAAGCCAGCCTTGTTGAAGCAAGTGAATCTTAGGAAGGTATCCAAGGATCGGTTTCCAGTGGTTTTTAATCCAGACATCAAATTTCTGCTTACATTTCTCCTTGTAAGCTAGCCTCCCAACTAAGGCACACAGGGCCAGGTTGCAGGCTTCTGAAAGTCCTAAATCCATGCCAAGAATGAGCTTGGGATGTCTTTGTTTAGGCTTCCAAACTCGTTGCAGACGCTTATGGATGCCTTGTTTTTGAGAGGTAGGGCCTAGAAGTGGGCGCCTCACCTCAAGTCCACTTCCAAGTTGTTTGATCCCTTCAAAGCTATGCTTCTGATTACCTAGAAGACTAGCCCCTTCACAAGTCTGTGAAGTCTCGACAATGACTGGAGAAACAGACTGAGTGTTCGGATGTGAAACAGAATGAGCACCTTCAAAATTAGTCTATGAAGTCTCGACAATGATTGGAGAAACAGACTGAGTTGTCAATTGTGCAACAGAAGATGGAAAGGTGGGACTAGGGCTCAAACACACAGGTGCGACAGGCCTTCTAGAAGTCCAGAAATGGTTGTAGAAAAGATCATCTATCGAGGCCAGTAGAGCCGGATGGTCCCATGGGTCTCCCATGCTCCTAGGAGAAGGGTCCAAGCTGTTTGGCACACTTAAGAAGCTTCTAAAGAAAACAAAACAGGGACTAGAGGAGGAGAGAAACAAAAGGACTTTTGGAGCAGTCGGAGAGGAGAGGTGAAACCGTCAGGGGTCCCAAATCCTGACTGGTAGGTTAGTGAGAGACGAAAAGAGTGAAAGTGGATAAGAGTGCTCCAGTAACCTCAGACGGATAGTCAGAGAGCTTCCGAAAGGGGCCAAGTAGAAAAAAACAAAGATCTAGGAAACAGGAAAAAACTGAGCAAAAGTCAAATCTAAAACCAAGACAAATCGGGGAAGCATGAGGGTAGCCCAAAGGGATGGTTGGGGGGAAAAGCCAGGTCACCGCAGGAGCAGAACTGTACCGTATCCAAGACGATGGTCGGAGACGATAAAAGCAGCAAACAAAACAGAGTCAGTCCATCCAAGCGAAACTAAATCTCTCAACGGTTGCAGAATAAGGACCTACACCCAGACCGATGCAAGGGAATATTTTAGAGTCGTCAATGGTGTTGTAGGTGCCAAGCATAGTCTCATCTATCCTGGAACCTAAAACCTTCAGTGAAGACCAGATTCAAATTTCTGCAATCGCCCGCCATCTCCATTTTGAACGTGCTTTTCACAACAAATCTAAGTGCTTTTCACGATAGATACTTAATTTTTACTTTTTGAGTTACTAGATAGATTTTTGGATTTAGAGTGATACGTTTAAGAAGCTCTTGATGACTTAAATTGTATTTGTGTAGGTAATGTGTTAATCATTTAATGATTTGATGTTGGAAATAGTGGTGTGGATTGTAAAGTTTATGTGTGATTATCGTAATGAATGTTTATGTTATTGTTTGGTTCTCTATAAAGGCTTAATTTTTCTTACTCTTGATGATTAGAGGTAGGTGGTCGCTACATTATGAGAGTAACAGTTCTTGAAGAAAATAAATTGAAGCTATCAAGATATTTAGAATGGGATTGGAGGATGAAAAGTAGGGTTGTCTAACTAGAGTTAGGATATCACAATACAAAATATTTTCATAACATATCTAATCATAGGAAAAGTATTAATACAATTTGGGAAATGACAAATGCATAAGGAAAACAACCAAAGAATTTTCAAGGGTTAGTTAAGATGGTGGTTAGACATTTTGGAAAATGTCTGCACAAAGCCAAACATGGTGAATATTGTAGAAATAGTCAAAAAATATTCTTATTTCCCCAAGCTTGTTATGGAAGAAGACAACCTTGAGATGTATGAGAAGATAAATAAAGAAGACGTCTTGAGTCTTTTGTCTACATTTCAGAAAGGCGGGAGTCTTGGCCTAAATGGGTGGACAAATGAGTATATGGGATTGTTTGAAGTTTTCAGCAAGGACTTGCTTCGAGTGGTGGAAAAGGTTAGGCTCCTAGGTAGTGTTCTTGGCTCTTTCAATTCTACATTCATTTCCCTTATTGCTAAGGTTGATCGACCTGAGACAATTGATTATTTTACGCCTATTGATTTATGTAAATGTATCTATAATATAGTATCAAATATTCTGGTAGTTACATTGAAGAAATTGTTGTCCAAAATTATTTCACTTGAACATGTTGGTGCCCAAGTTTATTATTGTCCACCATATTTGACTTATAAGTCAATCATTGAATGCATGTGGTGGTTGGTGAGAAATTTCTACCTCACATAGTTATAGAGGCATGCACTTGGGTACAATCATTATGGTAAATCCCAAGAGTCCTCTAGCCTCATATGAATTCATTCCTCATCCTCCTAGGAATTCACTCCCCCTCCATTATAATGGACACTCTTGATATTCTCACCATTCATTTCACTCATGATAGATTACCTTTGTTATGGGGAGGCACCACTAAAGTTCTAAATGTTGAAACCCTCATGTTTAGACTGAGATACAACCCTTAAAAACACAAAATCAGCAATGGGAGGGTAATCCATAGACTTGGGAAGATAGATGGATCATCATAAACGAGCATAGAGGTTGGGTTGTTTATGCAATCTACATTTACCTTGTTAATTATTTCTCATTGGTAATTCGGATCTTGAGGGATAAGATCCAGAAGGCTTGAATTCCAAAATAAGTGGAGAGAAAACATTCAATTATGCCATGAAATGAATCACAAGAACATTGATGAAAATACATGAACTGAATACAATACAAAAATATGAGAAAGAGAGAGAGTTGGAGAAGAAGGATTCCATTAAGAAAAACCATTACGTGTAATGAGGACAAAGTTGGGACCTCTCGTTCCCGACCCTCACTCTCCTTCTATTGCCTTCTTATAAGGTGTCTTGTTGATGAAGTCAATTTTGATTAGGATTGACTCTATAAATTACATATCTATCAAGTTCCCTTTTACATAAAAATATGACTTTATGACTTACACATCCGAACCTAGACTATAAGCCCCCCCAAGATTCAGATCAGTTTTCCACCCTTAGAAAATGATGGTCCCCATCTATTATAGTGTCAATTTCCACCATTGAAGCATTGATGATTTTATTGGCATCGTCCCTATCCTACTTGCAAACAATTTTTCCCCATACCTCCTTTGGATCTTCTAAAAAAAAAATTTGGAAATTGTATTTCACTAACATTTATGAAACATGCATATACGCAGGTTTCCCAGAGAAAAATCGCATACATGTCATTAAATGCTATAAAAAAATGCATAATTGCAAGTTGAGTTACAGTTTTGGTTAGTTTCCTAATTCCTTTTACTCGTACTCGATCGTCTCTAACTAACTAGAGATGACTTAAATAGAGAATGAATCCAAGGAGAAAGATAATGAATGAATGCATATGTAAGAAAACTAATGTTGGCTAACCCCCGCCATGTTTTCAATCCCCTGAAAATCCCTTGTTTTGTTGGTTCCCAAACCTGGAAAACCTTGTTTCCAGTTATCCATGAACACTGCATTATCTAACTAAGAAACCTTCAAAGGTTCTCTTTGAGGTTGTTGGTGTATCAGAGGTTGAGATCCATTGTATTGCACAAGCTTGGGTGGAGGGACCTAGGGTCCTTTCAACAAAGCAGTGTCACGAGAGATAAGGTAATTGATTAGCCTTCAGACTGTTGATTTTAATAAGATGTTCATTCCTTCGAAATGTTGTGTTCTTAATGCTCAATTCATGGTTGTTGAATATTTTTTGTTTAGAACATTGATTACAGTTATTTTCTTTCATATTTGATCGATCTAACAAGTTAGTTATCAGTATAACTACTTTTTCTTGTAGACGTGTATGCATAAGCTTTGCAGGTTTCAGAAGAATCAATCGAGGAGTAGTGAGGGGACTTCATATTTTGGAAATACATCAAATGTAGGACCACAAGTTCATCCTTATCTCTTTTATGAAAGTTCGTTATTTCAATTAAATTAGTTATGGAATCTTTGTTGCTTAATGTTATTAGAATTTGCTTGACTTTTTACGGTTATTCATCTGTTTCAGTCACCCCACAATTGTAGGGGACTTTCCCCATAAACAGAATTGGCGACCATAATGGGGATTTTGTCTCTTGTGTGGGTTAGTATAGGGTGCTTGCATAGATTTTCTTTGGTTTTCTTAATTGCTGATTGATTTTATTGTTGAGTTCAATCTTTTATAACCTAAGCCTTAATTTTTAGTCCTTGAGTTCAGTCTTTTTCTTTCCTTTTATGGAAATTTTGGATGTTGTACGCGTTGTTCTTCAATAATATTAGTGTACATACATGGGTTGTAAGATGGAAGGGCGTGTACATGCACTTATTTCCTGGTGACAGGTGCATACAAGTCTTATAAATAGGTGTTTTGGCCTTTTTTCTTGGTCAAGGTCTTATCTTGGTCTTTGAGGGTCCTCCTGGGATTTCTTGGTTTCTGTTTGTGTCCTTAACAGTCTCAAAAGTCAATCTTGGTTTATAAAACTAAAAGAAAAACAAGGTTATATGATGCTTATATGCTTGTGAGTCACTATTGGATTTGTTTTTTGTTTTCTATTATATTTTGGCTTTCTTTCGATCTCTCTGTTGCATTTTATTTCAAGATTTAGATCTAGCTTTTCCAAGTTTTTCAAAGTGTATACGCTCTTTCCTTTGACAAAAAAAGCGTACATATGATTCTTTTATAAAGGAAAAGTATGTACAACTACGTAAGTGTTTTTTGGAAATATGGGTCATATATGCACCCTATAGAAGGTTAAGGTGCATACATACACTCCCTATAGAAGGAAAAGGGGCATAAATAACCTCATATATGCTCCCTACAGTGATAAAATTCATATATGTGTCCCAGAAAGTGACCTTTTTGCTTCTTTTTCATCCTTTTTCAAGCCCTATTTTGGTTTTTTGTGGGTCTTTTTTGGGGATTTTATTCCTGAAACTTTTTTTTGGATATAGAGGTTTAATATAATGAGTCTTTTTGTTTTATTCCTTGGATTGCATAACTATAAGATTATTTTTGCTCTCATTGTCTCGGTTTCATGGTCATTGTTGCGGTCATTTCTGAAACTTGAGTTTGTATTTGAGTTCGATGTTTTTCTTTTATGCTTTCCTTGGATTTTTCAAACATAAAAAGACAAAATTTCTTTCTTTTAGCACATTTTGTTAGTTTTTTGCTTGAGTAGAAAGAAGAAGAAGAAAAAACCTAGTTTGTTGCTTGTTAGGTCTATTTCTATATGTTGCATTGTTTTGCTTCATATTTGAAAAAGAAAAAGATATTAACATAGGATTTTGTTTTCTTCTCATATTGAAAAGCATTTCAAAAGAACAAAGAACATCATTTTTCTTGCTTCTTTTCTTTTCTCAAAAGGTTTCATTGTGCATTTTACATCAGAAAGAGAAAAGATTGCATTTCAAGGTTTGAAAGATTGTTCATGAATTTTGTTTTCTTGAAACTCTTTTTCATTGTAGAATAAGGTTTGAAATATTTTTCATGATATAGGATTTATTCCTTGGATTGCATAACTATAAGACTAGTTTTTCTCTCATTGTTTCGGTTTCATGGTCATTGTTGCGGTCATTTCTAAAACTTGAGTTTGTATTTGAGTTCGATGCTTTTATTTTATGCTTTCCATGAATTTTTCAAACATAAAAAACCAAAATTTATTTATTTTAGCACCTTTTGTTAGTTTTTGCTTGAGTAGAAGAAAAAAAAAAAAAACCTAGTTTGTTGCTAGTTAGGTCTATTTCTCTCTGTTGCATTGTTTTGCTTCATATTTGAAAAAGAAAAAGATATTAACATAGGATTTTGTTTTCTTCTCATCTTGAAAAGAATTTCAAAAAAACAAAGAACATCATTTTTCTTGATTCTTTTGTTTTTTCTCAAAAAGGTTGCATAGTGCATTTTGCATCAGAAAGAGAAAAGATTGAATTTCAAGGTTTGAAAGATTGTTCATGAATTTTGTTTTCTTGAAACTCTTTTTCATTGTAGAATAAGTGTAAAGCTTTATTTTCCAGTGTTCTTATAAGTTTAATTTTTCAAGAGTCTCAAACAACCTCAGTTGCACTTCCATACCCTTTGAGTAAAGAATCACCACTAAAAATGAATACTAAACTTAAAATTTACTAAACTTTTTTCCAGGGTTCATCAACAAGTTTAGGGTTAGGGCCTTGGATTAGGATTGGAAATATAACTCTCCCAGGCCGGTTGTTGGCCCTTGACCAAGTTTTGGGAGATCCTTGGTCAATTTTGACCTATTTTGGGACTTTGACAGCATGTCGAAGACGGAGCGCAAGATGAAGCAGAGATCACGGGATCTCGACCCCTTTTTGAGTCCTTTTGGGGATTTGGGAATATGTAATGGGTATGGGATGTCGGCCCATGGGTTTACCCATGTTTAGGCCTATTTTTGTAAAGTATAAATAAGTATCTAGGTGATATAAGTAGAGAGGCCAATAAGTTAAGTGCAAGTATGGTTTGTAGATGCTCTGTGCTTATTGTGAGAAACTAGTAGAGCTAAGTGCAAGTGGTTGTAACAGACTGTGAAAGGATTTATGCTAGACCTATCTCGGGGAAGGAGGATCTGGCAAGGTGCGCGCAGATCTCTTGTCCTATGCGGAGTAGGGTTTTTGTGGCTTTGTGCATATAGATGACTGATTGAAGCTAATAAAGAAGAAGAGTTGGTGGACATAGCCCCAGGGTGGGGTGAACCACGTAAATACTGTGTTATTCTTCTCTGTGCGATGTTCTGATGTATTTATGTGTTATTTTCTAAGTGCTTGATATAGATATATAGATAGATCTATTTATGCTTTGTGCTTATGATGAATATGGATATTAGATCTGATATAGGTGAATGTGCTTAGTGCTTGAATCTACCAGATCTGATCCATTTATTTATGCTAAGTGATTAGATACATTAGATCTAGGTGAATGTTGCGATGCTTTGTTTTATAAACGAAGTAGATATTGGGTAAATAATGATGAACTAATGGTGCTAAGTGCTCTATTAAGTATTATAATCACATATCTATGTCCCAGCTAAGGTTGCAGAGACCTGAGTCATGCAACCACCCCTACCTCTACCTCGGGTGAGACTTCATCTGCTTTGCAGCTGTTGCCGAAAGGGCCAGTAGTTAGGGTTTTGTTGGTGCGTTGTTGTAGCATTGAACCCTCGGTCTTCCCCTGTGCCAACAAATGGTTTCGTTGTCGAGACCTGAAACTATGATTGTTGGGAACTGAGGAAGAAGAAGCTCTGTGCAAAGATCTGACCTGACATTGTGAAAGCTCTGTGCGTACATCTGTTGCTCTAGTGCGCAGTATTCTACTTAGTTTGACAAGATCTATGCTAAGGAAAAGAAGTCTGATCAGAAGAAAAGAGGTAAGATCTGAAAGCTTTGTGCTCTGATAAAGGTAAGAATATTGAAAAGTTCTAGATCTGAAATCTTTGTGCTCTGATAAAGGTAAGAATATTGAAAAGTTCTAGATCTGAAATATTTGTGCTCTGTAGAAGTAAGATAAGTGGAAATTTTTGTTTCAACAGTATGGATCTAGGTATGTTTGATATATTCTATCCTAGCATGAAAACTAGGGTATTGATAGATGAAAGAAGATTTGATATGAGTAGATCTGATAAAAATAATGAAAAATATGTTATACCTATGCATAGAAAGAATGTTTGGACTAATAAGTGTATGCAGGACCCTAGAAAGAAATGTTTGCAGGTTAGCTACCATGATCCTAGCGCGCAGTGTAGGAAAGGATGGGGATCATTTAAAAGAAAGAGAGGATTAACCCTCTATTACAATTGCAGAAAACTGGGACATCTTGCTAAGGAATGCCCTGGGAGAACACCCAGTTGTCTTTGTTGAAAATCTATGGACCATGAAGTATTGGATTGTCCTAGACTGATTGCTAAGCTTGAAGAAATGAACTTGAGACAAGAAAAACCTAAGGAAGATCCAAAAACTAAGATTATGACACAATCCCAGAAAGAATCAGAAAAAGTATTGCTACAGATGAAAGAAACCTTGAATGACCACCGACATGTCAGATTATCAGAGATCTTCAAAGAAAAATAATGCCTTGAAGGAAGAATAGGAGACTTTGATATTGATTGTGTTCTAGATGAGGAAACACAGGTGAATATTATGATAGAGAGAACTTGGGAAGCTATAGGGAGGCTTGTTATGATTCCTTCATTAGGAGGAATAGGACTATTCAAAGCAAAGTTGATAAACCTATGTGGAAAGCTCACCCGGATACCTATGAATGCCAATGGAACTTCGACAGAGGAAGATTTTGATATTATTAAATTTATTGATAACAGTGCCCCATTTACCATGCTACTAGGAAAACCTTGGATTGAAAGAGATCAGGCCATAAGGCAAGAAGAAGAAGAAGTTTTAGAACAGCAAAAGCAAGAGTTAAAAGAATTCATGACTAGAAGGATCGCACACTTGATTGAAGAACAGATCGAAGCTATTTAACACCGAAGACCCAGATGTTGAAGTTGCAAGAGCACTAGAAGACCCACATAAGATTGAAGTACCCATTCCCAATAAAGAAGAAGGATCACCCTTGAATCTTAGGAAAGAATCTCAACAACGCAAAGTACCTATGCCACAAGAAGATAAGAATTAGAACGGAAAAAGGCATACCAAGACGAAGCTCACAGGGAAGAAGGCTAGAAAGCTAAGTAAAAAGAGAGATAATATCGACAAGTTGCAGAAGGTTCCAGAAGAAACCTCGCAGAAGGGAAATTTGCAAAATTGGAGCTTCGTCAGGATATCAAAACAGCAACACATGGCACTTCACCATGGCAAAGCAATATAGTCGTTGGGCACATTATAATCATTAGACCAATGCTCTGAATGGGCAGAAAGACATTTATGGATAGATAGCTCGTCATCCAACCATTGGGACCGTGCCATAACGGATAGAACAGAGTTAATGAAGGCTTCATACCCATTGCAAGCGACCTGTTGCCAAGTTACCTATTTATCCCATCGTGCCATGCACCGAGAACACTTTTTCCAACTGAGAGTTTGAGCCCACAGACTAAGTTGATTTTGAAAAATGATCATCGCGCTCTTTCTCTCTATCTCGTTACTGTGTCTAAGTTACTCCCCGAACCCGAGATTGTTAACCTCAAGTGTGTATGTCGAACAACTTGAGCGTTGAAGAGAAAGTTGTTGAATAAGTTCTAATCAACCTCATGACTAAAAGAATCATGTCGATGTCTATAGGTGTACAAGCATCATCAATGAGAGGACTGTCAGCCTCTCTTTCCACTGCTCGCAAAGCCGGACCATCCCGACCATCAGATGAAAAGCGAACCAAGCACATGGATGATCTAGCGAATGCCAAGTTGATCCCGACCATATTACCCTCCTATATTCCACCTCTGAGCGGAGCAGTAAATCGAGATAGCATGCCCAAATATTTTGAATACACCCTCGTTATGGCATACCTCTCGAAGGGGATATGCACAGTTTGAGTAGACCAAGATAAGATTGTAGCGTTGAAGTTTAGTGACTTCAACCTTGGAGATCGCAAAGTCTATAACATGCTCGCCCCACATAAGTACCTGACCAAAACCAAGGGGAATAATTCAAAGCTAATCCCCCAGTCATGAACTATGAACCTCGTGCAGTCCACCCTGCTGAACGTCATGAAAATTCCTCACTTCGGAAGACACCAGGAGGTGAATGCATGTGTCAAGCTGTTGCTTTCTTGTTACGATGGTGGCTATTTGTGGCTAAAACATCATATAACAGTTGATATGAAGTTGATCAATCGGATGATAGGCTTGAGTATGCAAGGACCTGATCCACAAGAGTTTTACCCCAGAAAATCCATGGATCGCGCTCTAGCACAGAAGATCAAGGACACTTATTGTTGGGTATGTGTTATATTATTTACATGTGTGTGTGTGTGGACGCGTCAGATACGACAATTGCGTCTGACGATCCCTTCACCTAGAGCTCTGTCATGTGCGTTGGGAGCTTTCCTAGGGGGGTCCCAGGGGGGGGCAGGTATGCCCCCCCTGGTTATGTGCAACGGGTGGTAGCTCAGGGCTGACAGGGTTCGGGGCTGTGCCCCGAAAAAAAAAATTGGGCGATTTTTGCTATTTTTATCAGATTTGTAAATTAATCCTGGATTAAGGGATTAGGGTTTTGGTATCTACGGAATACCTAAAAACATTGTATATATTGTATGGCAAATGGTGAAATTCGATATAATGAAAATAAGAAAGGTTTTCCCGGTTGAGGGTTTCCGGTATAAAATCTCTGTGTACTCTGTGTATGAGCCATTGATTAATTTCTATATTTCTTAAGAATCTATATGCATTGCTTTACTTTGCAGGTTTAAAAATTACACTTACGACGATGTCGAGAAGGGAACGTGAGGCTACAAAGTAGATTATATCCAGAGTGTCGCAGTGAGCCTCTCCTGTCAGTTGATTGCAGCGAAGTTAGTACAAAAGAACCAACCTACCCAAGTCACCGATTTTGTAGTCGACCTCGCAGGGAAGTGTGCGAAAGGCCTTCAGATGAACTGGGCGAAGTACCTGGTGAACCAGTTGGAACTCTACTATAGAGAAGAACAGGATCAAGGATATGAATTTCATTTCAGCTGGCTCTTGATCCTTATAGATTTTATTGCCTGGGAGATGACGGAAGATACAACCTTCCCGGACATCAATCCATTTGAACCACTGGCCGTGAATTTCAGTACACTGTGGTATTCAAGCGATATGAATAAACAGTGGCAGTCAAATGTTGTTTTCCATACCTACTAAAATCAGCTGAAGATAGCCATCCAGTCCGAGCCTCACATGACTCTGAACACTCTACACTGGTTCATGCCTTTGATGAAGTTCAGCGTAGATCGACATTTTATTTACATCACAGTGTGAGCCGATGAACACAAGAAACATCTTCAATCCTACTACAA
Source organism: Picea engelmannii (assembly GCA_009831015.1). NCBI lineage: Eukaryota > Viridiplantae > Streptophyta > Pinopsida > Pinales > Pinaceae > Picea > Picea engelmannii. Next base: position 147,309 of record ML818437.1, on the reverse strand, counting down.
TCTGACGGAGGAGATCACAAAGGACTGGTCAGCAAACCTCCTTATTCCAGCAAACCCTGTGGAGATATCTGACATCGACAGCCCAGAAACTGTGCAGGATACACCCAGACCTAGCATAACAAAGAAGACCGAAGAGGTCCAAGAATTAGACAACGCATCTGTGAAGACTTATTCCATATCACCAGAGAAAGGAGGAGATGGTGAAGAGTTAGATGACAAAGAATTCAAACAAAATCAAGGCAACGAGGTTGATCCCCTAAAGAATATGAAAGGTTCACCTCTGAAGTCTTCCTCCCGGAAGAAATTGAAGGCCACCATGACAAATATGCAAACCGTCCTCACCTCCGATGACTTTGACTTCCTCATAGAAACCCTGCAAGATGCTTCACTGGAAATAGCAGAGAAACAAGATGAAAAGCAAGAGGATATGTATGATCGAACTGAGACTGAACTCCGAGGGGTACAGCAGGCCCTACAATCCAGCTGCATAGTCTCCACTACGCCCGAAGAACCAGAATTGGGAGATGAGCCAAATCAACTCCACCGCCTAGCCGATACAGTCGAAGCTTACCTTCGACGAGCATAGGAAGAAACAGCGCAAGCCACCTGGGCTTTAACACAAGTACAAGGATTACTCATAGAGAAACGTAGTGCTACAGAACAAGAAAAGCTTTCTCTCCAAGCAAAGTTTGATGAAGAAAAAGCACAGCTACAGAAAGAAAAGGAATAGTTTCTCGCGGAGCAACTCGAAGTAAAAGAAGCGGTCAACAGAGCACTTTGCTCTGTGATAGTCTTAGAAATCAAGGCAAAAGATCGAGTTACACAGTAGGTGAACCAGCTCGCAAAATCCATCCAGCAATGCATATCCAATTTGGAGCTACGCACTGTACCTGAGACCCCACAAGATGTAAGAGACCAAAGAGAAGCAATCGCCTGGAGCGCAATTGAAAGGCTAAAGGCTCTCACCCTGGAATGTAAACAACTCACTGATCATAGTGCCCAGACCCATGAACAACTCATGGAGAACCCAGAACTAAAGGCACTGGAGTCGTAGCTCCAAGAGGCGAAGTATCAAGCCGAAAAGATATAGGCGCAGCTGAAGTCCCTATTAATTGTGGAAAGAATGAAGTGCTCCCAAGAGCAACGCACTGCACAGAAGCAGATCCATACTATCCAGAGCAAAGTTATAGAAGTAAATCAGAGGCTCCAACCCATACAAGATGAGGCCTATCATTTGTTTACAGAGGTAGAAGGCCAAGGAGAAAAGCTAGAGCAGGTTGTCACTATAGATGAACAGCATCTAGAGGGACCTATCAATGATGCAATCATCCAAGAGTTCGTTGAATAGGAGGTCGTAGCACAACATCAAGTCAAAGCAGCTCGAGCCAAGCTCAAGGCGTTCAAAGCAAAACTAGTCAGACCAGAGTGACTCGGGACAAGTCACAGGTGAGTGTTAGGGGCATGTTGGCCCTTGACCAAGTTTTGGGAGATCCTTGGTCAAGTTAGACCTATTTTGGGACTTCGGAAGCCTGTCGAAGATGAAGATAGAGCGCAAGACGAAGAAGAGATCGTGGGATCTCGGCCCCTTTTTGAGTCCTTTTTGGGATTTGGGAATATGTAATGGGTATGGGATGTCGACCCATGGGTTTACCCATGTTTAGGCCTATTTTTGTAAAGTATAAATAAGTAGCTAGGTGATATAAGTAGAGAGGTCGATAAGCTAAGTGCAAGTATGGTTTGTATATGCTCTGTACATATTGTGAGAAACTGGTAGAGCTAGGTGCAAGTGGTTGTAACAGACCATGAAAGGCTTTGTGTTAGACCTAGCTCGGGGAAGGAGGATCTGGCGAGGTGCGCACAAATCTCTTGTCCTATGTGGAGTAGGGTTTTTATGGCTCTGTGCATATAGATGACTAATTGAAGCTAATAAAGAAGAAGAGTTGGTGAACCTAGCCCCAGGGTGGGGGTGAACCACGTAAATATTGTGTTATTCTGCTATGTGCGATGGTCTGATGTATTTATGTGTTATTTGCTAAGTGCTTGATATAGATAGATAGATAGATATGTTTATGCTTTATGCTTATGATGAATCTGGATGTTAGATCTGATATAGGTGAATGTTCTTAGTGCTTGAATCTGCGAGATATGATCCATTTATTTATGCTAAGTGCTTAGATAGATTAGATCTGGGTCAATGTTGCAATGCTCTGTTTTATCAGCGAAGTAGATATTGGGTAAATAATGATGAACTAACGGTGTTAAGTGCTCTATTAAGTATTATAATCATAGATCTGTGTCCCAACTAAGGTTGGAAACACCTGAGTCCTGCAACCACCCATGCCTCTACTGTTATTGGGTAAATCAGTAGATGCGGACATGAACTAATCCCCCTAGATCCACCTGGATCTAGAACAAAACGAGACGAAACAAGACGCTTTCCCTAAGTTGTTATCATTGAGTTTACTACCAAAGGAGGAATGGATGACATACCTTAATATATCGCTTCCTTATATCTCTGTTGTCCCTTCTTCACTCTGGTTCTCTCATGAGACTGATCCTATAGTGAGACACAAACCAACCAAAGTGAAAGCAGCAAAGTATATTCAATGACAACCTATGCATATGATCAAGGAGTTATGCAATAAAATAAAGACTATTCTATGGGAAAGAAACATGCCACTGTATTATATTAAATAATAGGAAGAGAGATTACAACTAGATGCCTTCATGTCATTAGGTCCCTTCCAACAATTCCTTGCTTCCCACACACTTCTTTCTCCAATGGATTCTGAGACTATGTATCTAATGGCTACTCACAATCTATCTTGACAAAGCAAAGCTCAAAATCCAAATCCAAGCTACAAAACTCAATAACTCAACCAAGCTAACTTTCTCCATGAGAGTTCCTCTCCTTTTATAAGCTGAAGAGGATAAGGTGAGGAGGTTAGCATGATCCCACTAAATCATGAAAGCGAGTAAGATCCAAACCATTCAGAAGCCACCTCACCATAGAATTTTCTCCTTCTAGAAGCATCGAGAAGATGCTCATTTTTCCCATGTACGAAGGTCGTCGCACCCTAGCTATAGTGCAAATTGTGAAAACTCCACACCCTAGCTATAGAGCAAGGTGTGGAAATCAGGCATTTCCACACCCTGCATATATAGCAACCTGCGGAAATCCTCCAAAATAGGGTTTTTACAGAGGAAAACACAACTTCTCTCAGGAAAAGTTCTTCTCCCTTCTTTCTTTAGGAATTTAGGCTACTGACCCCTCTGAAGGAAACAGATAGGTTTACATCATTAACAGTCATAGGGATGACGAAAATAATTTGTAACAGAGAGCCCCCCAAAGTATGAAGTTAGAACAGAGTGATAGTTGAAATACTTTGTCGAGTGTGTGTAGGGAACAAGGGACAGTCGGTCGGAAACCTGCCAACAAACAAGGAAATACAGTACAATAATATATCATCATTGAGGTAGGCATTCCCATACTCATAATACAAATGACTCAAAGTATAAATGCCAACATGAGAAGATCCATGTCAAGTAATAGAGTCCATGGCCACCAAACATACACTGTGGATCCATGCCAATATGACTCAAATCTGAACATAGCCACCAAAAATACATTGTGGATCTATGTGTTAAATAATAAAATTTGAACATAGCCACGAGACATACAATGTGGATCTATGCAACAGTACAAACTGAATATACTTCAATGCAACCTGGATCTGTCAGAAAAGATCCAGGGTCTTCATCTCCACCACTCTATAGTACGAATCTAACCATGTGAATACATGTGTTGAAGTCTAACATGGTAGAAGCCACTTGATTACCGGTCATTAGTGAATATCATTAACAAGTGCGAGGGAAATCACCAGTAATGTCAATGACTCCCAAGGTACTCTAGTACAATCCAACGAATGTGAATTAATGAGCTGAAGTCGAACACTTGGCGGAATCTCTCAATCAGGGGTCAATAATGAAACCCACCGTCGAAAGCGAGGAAACTTGCCATTGAGGCATGAAAGTTCCAAGGTACTAATTAGTTTCTAAGTCTAATTCCTGGATAATGAGTTGAAGTCGATAGGAAAAGACTCGTTACAGGAGGGCCTTAATGTATCCCCCATCAATGACACGAAATAGGTAACAAGATTTGATGTAGATCAGAGTAACAAGTGATTCAGGACTGACTCAGGGATGGATGGCGCAATAGAAGGCTTAAGGACTGCAGAAATGGCCAACGCAATAGAAGGCTTAAGGACTGCAGAAATGGCCAATGCAATAGAAGGATTTTTCGGGTTGAACTTCTCTTTGAACATATTGACGACATGACAACTGTCTTGGAAAAACTAACTCAACAAAAGGGGATCACAGACCAATTTGTAATATTATAAAGGTGTATGATCAAGAGACAAGTGGATTTACCAACCTAGACACAAAGCGAGTGAAAGGGTGTCATGTTCAAAGGTGACTCTTCCATAGAATACAGGTTTATACACATTTCTTTCCCAATTTTTCCCCCACCATTTCTGGCGAGTACCTCTTTATTTTTACACAAGCTTGAGGAGGATAAGATATGCTTGAACTGTAAGCTCATCCTTCGAATGAGTCCCTCGAAGTATGTTTAACGAACCCTAAGAAGGAGTAGTTCGGTACCATATGGGTCTTTCGATGTTTGTTTAATGAGTCCAAAGAAAGAAAACTCATGGGTTTTTCATGTTTAGAGAGTCTGAAAAACACTTAAAGAGAACTCTCTCAGTTCCTTTTTCATAAATTATTTTGATGAGACCGAAAAAGTGATAACCTACCACCCATCAAACGTTTTCTTCAAATACTTTTACGAGTGTGAAAAGAACAAGGTCGCTCGGCAATATTTTCATGTTTAGAGAGTCTGAAAAGAGCTTAAAGGGAACTCCAGGGGATTCTTTTTTCGTATAACCTTTACGAGTCTGAAAAAGTGATAAAATTTTACTCGGTTACATTCTCATTGATTTATGAGCATGATAAAGAACATATACTAAGCTCAGTAACTTATTCTCATGTATTTACGAGCATGAGAAAGAACAAATACTAAGCTCGAGATTGTTTTCATTTTTACGCAAGCTTTAAAACAAAACAAAACTATGCTTGGGATAGATTTTATTTTTACACAAGATTAAAACTAGCCGAAACTATGCTCAGACCTAGTTTCATTTTTACACAATCTTGAACCAGAGGAAACTATGCTTGAGGTAGGTGGTTTCATTTTTACACAAGCTTGAACCATAGAAAACTATTCTTGCGACTTCCCAATGCATGGTTGGTACTTAGCCCCCAGCTTAAGAAGCTAGTGGTTTAACTTCAGCATGAAGTCCATAGGCTGAGGCAAATGCCCCCCAAGCTTTGTTTCATCCAACTACAAAGGAGAATGAAATGAAGCTTCAAATACTACACGTAGGACTTGACCCAAACGAAGAGGGAGAAGTTGTTTCATTTTTTAATGAGCTTGACACATGAGAAGAACTATGCTCATGACTCTAGGTATAATCCCTAGACCATTGTTTCATTTTTTAACGAGTTTGACATAGAAACGGGAATTATGCTCATAAGCTATGTTTCATTTTTTAACGAGGTTGCTACAGATACACGAAAACTATCCTCGGCTGGTTTCATTTTTTAATGAGCTTTATATCAGAAAACCATGCTCAAGGCTAGTTTCATTTTTTAATGAGCTTGAAATCAGAAAACCTATGCTCAAGGCTAGTTTGATTTTTTAATGAGCTTGAAAACAGAAAACCTATGCTCAACTCTCTTTGAGATCACGGCTTCCAAGAGGACAATGCTTTGGAAGGACACCATGTCAAAGGACAAAACTTGGTCATGGCTTCCAAGAGATCTTCACTTGATGGAAGAAACACACTTTAGAAGGAACACATGTCGAGGATCGCGAGAGGGGTAAGGAATTCAGGCTCCAATAGCCCTATCGAAGAGGTCATCATGTCAACTACCGGATCCAATTCATTTTCATCGACAGTGGAAGGCATGGGAGACAACACCACATAATTTACCTGTGGCAGGGATGATTCCTTCTACATATAAGAACCACTGAGGTAATCCAATCAGGACCGATGAATAAAAGTTGATCAATATTCACAATTCTTCCATCGTGAGGGAAAGATATCACATGAAAAAGAGTGGACACAATAGCTTTCATGGCATAGACATAATCCTGCCCAAGGAGTAAAGTGAAATCCAAGGGGTCTTGGACTACCATGACATCAATAAAGACAGTTTTCCCTCCCAAAGTTACAGGAAACTAAGGAAGGGTCCCTAAAGGTTGATTGGTTCTTCTGTTAAAAGCTAGCAGATTCTGCGTAACTTGCGCAAGCTGAGGACAACCCAAATCTTGCCAAGCAAGAGAGGACAAAATACTAACGAACGCACCTTCATCGATCAGCACCTGAGGAACGTCCCAACCACAAACTTGTACTATAATATGGAAAGGAATGTGAGAGGGAAGATGAGGTTTGGTTAGCACACTCCAATCAAAACGAATGGCCTCATTACTTGGAGGAGGTTCCACAGGAGAAGGAGGAATACCCCCTGACACGGTAGAGTCTGTATAAATGAGAAAAATGTGGGCAGTATCGAGTTTACTCTCGAGTGAGAGAGTAGGATTGATCGATGACGAGATCATATCAACCACTTGGGTTTCATTCTCCAAGGGGAGAATGGGGTCGACAGGTGGAAACGAATCGACCGCTTGGGTTTCACTCTCTAATGGGAGAGTGGGATCGACCGAGGATGGGATCAGATCAACCACTTGGGTTGCACTCTCTAACAGGAGAGTGGGATCAATAGAGGATGGGATTAGATCGACCACTTTGTCAATTGGTTCAGCTAAATACCTGGCCAGATTGACTACCTGATCAATCGGACTGACCGACGGGGGAACCATATTGATCATTCCATCAACTACAGGTGGTTTGAGAGAAATATTGTGATAAGCAGCTGGAAGTTGAGGCGGTGAAACAGTCATGTCTTCCAGTAATTTTGAGGCTTCGTCCATACGAGTGAAAAGGTGAGTTTCATGACTCCCTCTGCATAACCTACAAGGAAATTTGACTCTACTTTTCTTCTTCCCAAGGGTATTTTGACTAGTTGATGGGAGGTCATCAGCATGTTGTTCAGAGGCGGACGATGGGGAATGGAAAGGAGTTGTAGACCATGCTTCTATGACCTTAGGCAAACTAAGGAAATCCTTAAGAATATGGCTACCCTTACAAATCCTTCAAGGGTACTTGGGCTTACGGGTTGTTTGGGTGTTCTTGGAATCATCAACACTCCCAACACGATTAACAGCAACTAGTTTGTTTCCAACATGTCCAGCAGTGGTTGGAAGTTTGGACCCTTGTTTATTTTTCTTCTTCTTATTCTTCTATTTCTTCTTCTTCTTATCCATCGAGTTACTAGCTTTAGAGCTTTCACTCAGCGAAGAAGATGAAATGGAAGAAGACCTTGCAAGTGAAGAAGGCGAAGAAGATCTTACTGGTGAAGAAGGTGAAGGATCAACATGAGGTTGATGCTCTTTGGGGGAAGTGCTTACAATTGAAGCACTAACTACATTCGGGATTACCTGAGTGGAAAACAACCATACCGGTAATCCAATTGTGAGACTTGGAAGGCTAAAAGTAGCGATGTGAGGAGGACCAATGTTTCCGTAAGAAGGAAAAACAAAAGGTTCCCCTGGAGGAGAGGTTTCTTCATCGGTCATTTCGGGAACTAACGCCATTAAAAACAAAAATCCAACCTAGAGTCCACTAGGGAAAACAAATAGAACACGCGAAAAATCTAGTAAGCAAGCAAGCAAACAAAACCTTCTCACAATGACCACACTAGTTGGTGATGAAATCCAACATCGTGGGAACAAAGTAAGAAGGGGCTGAGATAGAGTGGGTGGAAAAGTTACGTTGACGACCTGCTTAACGGACTTAAACCCTCGTGCAAGCTCCCACACATAATTGTGGGTATACCCTCCAAGGAGCTCGAGTGAGTTTGGCCAACGTCGATTCCAGATACCGTGAAGACTTTCCCCTCCAAAGTCACCTTTTGTAAAGACCCTAAAGAGATAGGCCACTAAGGTTACCAATTACTACAGTGATTCCTGGGGAAACAGTCGACAGTCTGATCCACTCTCAAGGGAAACGTATCTAGCCCGAAATCAACTCAAAAGGCTTCCACTCATCATTGTGGGTATACCTTTCAAGCGACCCCCATAATACGCGCAATCTCTACACCAAGACCAACAAAGAAGGGTGAGTAACTCTGCCAGTCTTAATGCGACCTCAGGTTTTACCCTTGTGTTAGAAGGGCTTCCCAGGACAAAATGTACCAATTATATTTCACCGCTCCCTAACGCAAGATTCTATGTTTATTTGCAGCTTTGGAAAGTTATCTTTCACACCTATTCCAAAGCCCTACAACTAATCTAATGTAGGTTTGCTACCAGAAAATATAAAAATGTCTAATCAATTTTTATAAGCACTTTATTTTTAAGGTTGTTGTTACTCAAAAGGAAGATGGTGTGGACAATATTTTGTTTTGACTGACTCGAAAGTTATGCAAAGAGATGAAGATGCAATCTTTTCATTTCGATGAAAGATATGCTACGAGCAGGAGAAAACATTTATCATTCCCAGATGCGCAATGTCCCAAAATTTAATTAAACTCATCAATATCAATATTCTCAAGAAATAAGAAAAATAGACTGTACACAAATACACAATCCATGCCCCCCTCCCCCCCGCGACCACGAGGGGGGAAAATTTCAGAATTCAAGACCAAAATCATGCAATTTCACTACTTCAAATGCAAGGATGTCCCCAAACTAATATAAAGCAAGAAATAAAGTTTTTGTGTTTTAAAGATAGCTAAAAGCAACAGTAAATCACTTAAAAACAAAAAACAACCCAAACTAAGTTTCTCTTTTAACACGAATTATTAAAAAAAAAAAAATGGTCTTTCATTAAACAATTCTAAAGAAAAACAATGCTCTGTAACAAAAAGACACTCAAAGGAAGAGATCAAATATTTCAAAAACAAAAAAAAGCAAAAATGAGGCAAAGATGGTTGAAAGTAGATTCAAATTTTGTCAAGCAGACTGTAATCAGATCCAAAAAATCACCCCAAAATCATATCACAGATCTGGGCAAGGAAAACCACCAAAAAACAAAAATTTTCACAATCATCACAGGCTAGAAGACTAGTACAGTGCGGGTATCCTTGATCGTCACAGGCCAGCTATGGGTAGGGTGTGGAGTTTACGCACTAGTATAAACAGGTAGGGTGCGGAAATCCTAAGTCGCCACACTGTCCCTCAAAGTAGGGTGCAGAAATCAAACAAAAATGGAAAAAAAATTAAAAAATTAAGAAGGTTTTCCAGTGAATTCAAACAGTCAAAGAGTCAAGTTGGATATTCCAGTGACTCAGAAAACAAAAACCTAGGAAATCAAAGCAAGAAAGCAAGACAAAGTAGGAAAACAATCTATTTCCCCAGCGGAGTCTCCAATTTTGTTATTGGGTAAATTGGTAGATGCGGACATGAACTAGTCCCCCTAGATCCACCTGGATCTAGAACAAAACGAGACAAAACAAGACGCTTTCCCTAAGTTGTGATCATTGAGTTTACTACCAAAGGAGGAATGGATGACATACCTTAATATATCACTTCCTTATATCTCTGTTGTCCTTGCTTCGCTCCGGTGCTCTCGTGAGACTAATCCTACAATGAGACACAAACCAACCAAAGTGAAAGCAGCAAAGTATATTCAATGACAACCTATGCATATGATCAAGGAGTTATGAAATAAAATAAAGACTATTCTATGGGAAAGAAACATACCATTGTATTATATTAAATAATAGGAAGAGAGATTACAATTGGATGCCTTGATGTCGTAAGGTCCCTTCCAACGATTCCTTGCTTCCCACACACTTCTTGCTCCAATGGATTCTGAGACTGTGTATTTGATAGCTACTCACAATCTATCTTGATAAAGCAAAGCTCAAAAGCCAAATCCAAGCTACAAAACTCAATAACTCAACCAAGCTAACTTTCTCCATGAGAGTTCCTCTCCTTTTATAAGTTGAAGAGGATAAGGTGAGGAGGTTAGCATGATCCCACTAAATCATGAAAGCGAGTAAGATCCAAACCATTCGGAAGCCACCTCACCATAGAATCTTCTCCTTCTAGAAGCATCGAGAAGATGCTCATTTTTCCCACGTACGAAGGCCATCGCACCCTAGCTATAGTGCAGCCTGCGGAAACTTCGCACCCTAGCTATAAAGCAAGGTGCAGAAATCAGGCATTTACACACCCTGCATATATAGCAACCTATGGAAATCCTCCAAAATAGGGTTTTTACAGAGGAAAACACAACTTTTTCTCTCAGGAAAAGTTTTTCTCCCTTCTTTCTTTAGGAATTCAGGCTACTGACCCCTCTGAAGGAAACAAATAGGTTTACATCATTAACAGTCATAGGGATGACAAAAATAATGTGTAACATCTACCTCGGGTGAGACTTCATCTGCTTCACAGGTGTTGACGAAAGAGTCGGTAGTTAGGGTTTTGTTGGTGCACTGTTGTAGCGTTGAAACCTGGGTCTGCCCCTGTGCCAACACCGGTAAACAAACATAGAAGTCTAATATAGGGATAATCAAACTCAATTTTTGTATAAGTATAGTTGGGAGCCTCCTCTGATACAGGAGTTAAACAGGAGGTCGTGTAAGGAAGAGTCGAGGAGATAACCCCTCCGAGGTTTTTGGATCATCAATTCAAGGTAGTCGATCAATAACTTCGTTGCTCAGGAAGGACCCCTAGTCTTTCTTTTGAAATTATGGAGTCTCCTCCTAGAAGGTGTAGGTTTTTATACCACTGGTTTGCCAGAGTTTGTGTGTGAGAATTTTTCGGACGTGAACAATCCTGCAAGGGACAAACATGAGCATAAGAACGTCATGATGAGAGTTCTTGAGGATACCAACCAAGTTTCCCCTTCCCAAGTATATTCTTGTGCTTTTTTGTTCTTTGGAAACGTTGGTGCCCCCTTGATGGCCACTTTGAACATTCCTGGGTTGAATGTAGGACTATCGGTTTGGTTATGGACCACTCTGAATGTCCTGAATGCTCTTTATGCTTCTCAGATAAGCACCTTATATCATAGGCATCGAATGGATGTTGATCATTTACCTTCTTCATCCATGAATTCTACTCCTCATTCTTTTCCCTCTTCTATTGAAAGTCTAGCTACTAGTAACCATAAGTCTAAAAGGAATAGAAAGAGGAAAAGTAAGAAGAAGAGGTCACCAACCTCTGCTAGTCATGTTGGAGACTAGTCACCAGTCTCTGCAAGTCATGCTGGGGGGGGATTCCAGTCACTATAAGTCATATTAGCATCAAGAAACCAACCACTACAAGTCATGTTGGGAGCATATGTCCAATCAATGTGAGTCATGCTAGCATTTGTTCACCAACCTTTGTGAGTCATGTTGGATATTTGCAACCAGTCGTTGCAAGTCATGCTGGGAGTGTATGTCCAATCAATGTGAGTCATACTAGAATTTTTTCACCAACTTTTGTGATTCATGTTGAATATCAGCAACCAGCCACTACAAGTCATGCTAGGGGAAAGATCTCAGCCCCTGCAAGTCATACTGGAGTCGAATTACCATCCTCTACAATTCATGTTGGGAGCAGGAAACCAACCTTTTCTAGTCATGTTGAATTTATTTCAACAACCTCCAACCTCTTCAAGTCATGCTAAGAGTGCAAGTCCAGTCATTGTGAGTCATACTAGAATTAGGTCACCAACCTATGTGAGTCATGTTGGAGACCAGCACCTAGCCACTACAAGTCATGTTTGGAGAAACCCTTTGACCACTGCAAGTCATGTTGGGGGCATTGATATTTTTGAGAATCCTATAATAATAAGAAGTAAGCCCAATTTCCCTTGTATGATTTGCAAGCGATGTCACCTTACTCATATGTGCCCTGGTATTCCAAAGGTACTACGAATGTGGTCCTTTTGTGACGGTCCTTCTAGTCCTAAGTCATATTTCATTTCCCAACAACCTATTCAATCATTGGTTGATAAAGTAGTTGTGTCAATGCAATATTCAACCAACCCCACTCTCCTTTCAAAGGGGGATGTGTCTCTTACAATGTTTTCTTGCAACCTATTCAACTTGTGGTTGAGGAAGTGATCATTCCAATTCAATATTCAGTCGATCCCACTATTATTATGGGGAATGATGCGTCTTTTGACTATGTATTTAGCATTTCCAGTTCAGTACCTTCTGAACAAGGGGGTATTCTAATATCTTTGAGTGTAACACTCCCTCCAAGTCCTAGGGTGGTTTCCTTTTATTGGAATGATCTTGGTTACCCTCACCTTCCTTCTTCTGCACCTTTCCAGATAATGGTTAAAGTTAATTCAATAGGTATTTCCCAATGTATTGTATATGAAGGAGCCTCTGCAAGTATTTTATCCTCCTCAGCTTGGAAAGCTTTGGGTTCTCCCAAGTTTGTGTTAGCTACTAGTGAGCTACTAGCTTTCGACAGAAGACCCAGTGAATGTTTGGGGATTCTTCCTTAGTTTCCTATCACATCAGGTGGGAAGATTGTCCTCATCAATCTGATAGTGGTTCCAAGTCCTTTAGACTTCAATATGCTCATTGGGCATGATTATGTATATGTAATGAATGTTGTGGTGTCTACGCTCTTTCGTGTGATGAATTTTACTCACAATGGAATCATTGTCACTATTGATGAGTTTTCCTCTGTTAATCACCATCCTAGTTCGAATTTAGCTTAATTTTTCCCTTTGTATGTTCCTATTGTTTGATTAGACTCTTCCATGCCATGGGTGAATTATGTGGCGTCTTATCCTCGATGTTCAATTGTTTTTAGAAGGATCCTTTACAGTTATGTTCACCTTCTCGAGACAAGGTCTCGAGAATTGATCATGTGTTGTATCCAATGGGGGTACGTGAGCCTTTACTTTCCCCTTTTGGAATGAGTAATATAGTGATTCCTCTTGAGTCTAATCTTACTATTTGTGAGACCTCGAGCCCTGGTATTGGTGAGTCTTTGAGTCCCAATTTACATGGTTTCTTGGATGTTGAATTGCCTTCATATGAGACTATCCTTGAAGCTATGATTATGGATTATCAACCTTGTCCTGAACTGGAATCTCAAAGAAACCCTCACTCTGAGCCTAGCGATGGGATCTACCTAGAGAAGTATTATGCATAAGTCGCAAGGTTGTGTGGTACTTTGAACATATTGTACTTTTAGGATTTCTTGTTTTCAATTTTTGTAATCCATAGCACATGTTATTATTAGAGGTTTATATACATGATTTATTAACTTCTAGGTTAGCTTTGTTGGTCAGATATACAGGACTTTGGAGACATTTTCTTTGGTACCTTTTTTGTCGTGTCGATCTGTTCTGACAGGTAATGATCTTGAAAATGGCATATAGGGTAGATTTCCCCCTTCATGCTTTTTTACATTATTCGTTTCTTGGTTCATTTGGCCTTAGGATCGACCCCAATGAGTTGCGACACAAAACCTTATTTGTTGCTTAGAAGTGTTTTAATTCATGTGGTAGAACCTATTGTTCATGGGTTCCCTCTTTAAAACCTTGTTCACAATTTGGCACCCATATTGAAGTACTTTCATAGGCTTGAGAGCCCTATTTAGTCCTGCCACGAATTTTTGTTAAAGCCTCGCAACTTCTTCTCATTCTTATTCTGGATAATACCCCATGGGGCTCCCTCATTTATGTCTTAAGTTGTGATATTGCATTACATTCCACTACTTGCACTTTTGGGCCTAATGTCGGCTTCAATTTACTGTTGTTTAGCATATTTCTTATGCATTCTCATAAATTGCCATCCTAACAATCTTTGCTTTTTTTACTTGACACCGGTGTCCCTGGAGGAA